>JALPQD010000244.1:2076438-2153938 GCA_023101885.1 Typhlomys cinereus | reverse complement strand
GTGGCCCAGGCTATCCTTAAACATGCAGTCCTTCTGCCTCAATCCTGAGCTCTGGGTTTGCCATGCGCCAAGTCCAGCTCGCTGTCTTACAGCGACTTTAAGAAGAAAGTGACAGTGAGACTAAGATGATAAGTGACTTGGTGCAGTGTTACAAAGCTACAAAGCTGGACTCTGCCCAGTCTGTTTGTGACTTGAGGGTCACATTCTTCCAGATGTGTTGACAGAAGGGATGAGCTGAAGTCTCTCTGAACACTCTTCCTACCAAAGCGACAATGATTAAACCGGAGGCAGTGGGAGACCTTGGGGGCGACTCCATCTTGCTCTGAGTGCTCCCCAGGTGACCCTATGAGAAGTCAGGCCCAGCTTCCCCACAACTGGGCCAGAAACAGAATTCTATTGTTCATCTGACTACTGAGACTCACATCTGACACATTCCATCACAATAGGATGTATGTTTATGTGACATAAACTGTTTTTACTGGACAGCACCCAGGTTGGCCCTAGAGCCATCAATATGGAAATTTGCTAGTAACCAACAGCAAATTTTGTGGAAGACAACTCTTCCCCGTTTGGAGTATTGAGGCAGCTTAGGCAGCATGAGTGTAGTTACAGCACATGACCTGTTTCAACAGAGAGCTGAGGTCTAACGTGCCATCTTAATGACAGTATCCCCGCATACACCCATGTGTAACTATTCATGGCTGGCATCCTTTCTCTTGGACATAATAATCAAAATTATTTAAATATATAGAAACATATGTAGCTCTCTTCCCTTATCTATGGCTTGTACATAGGTGGATTCTATCAATGCTATAAAAAATATTTGGAAAAATGTATCTATATTGAACATGTACAGATCTTTTTCTTGTCATTATTTCTTGAACAATACAAACAGCTGTTTACATAGCATTTAAATTCTATTAGTATTACACGCGATCTAGAGATAATATAAAGTATACGGCAAAATGTGAATAGGCAACGCACATTTGCAAAGTTTTATATATATATAAGGATATATATATAGCATATATATATAAGGAACTTATATAGGAACATATAAGGAACTTAAGCATCCATAGGCATGATAACCCATGGATACTAAAATATGACTATTCACATACACGCATATATATTTACCATAAACATATACATATATATCCATACAGTATATGTACACCACAAACATGTGGTATATACTCATATATGAATACTGTGTGCATATATATGTATATGTATTTCTCTACCAGTTACTCTTTCTGCTACTGTAAGACACTACTCAAACTCAAGCAACTTAAAGAGAGAAAAGGAGATTTATTCGGCTTCCACAGGGGAGATACAGTCCATTATGGTGGAAAAAACATGGTGGGCTGCAGAAATCACAGGGCAGCTTAAATCACAACCATCAAGGAGGCTGAGAGCTGCTAAACTCCTCACTGCAAACTCTAAGGGCAGACTAACTGAAGCTGGGTGGGGCTAATCAACCTCAAGGTCACCCTCTGTGACTGCCTTCCTCCAGTAAGGCTCCACCTCCTAAAGGTGCCGTGACCTTCCCAAACATCTAAAGAGTCAAACACCTTCCCAAACATCTAAAGAGTCAATGGGGGACAACTCACATTTCAAACCATGACAGTATGCATGTACCATAGACATTAGAAGAATTTCATCCACAGTTGTAACTGAAAAGGGGAGGGGTGAGATGAACTGGACAACAGCAGAATGGGAAAGGGGATCTCTCAGATATTTACTTGACAGCTCCTTCTCAGTACTGAACCTTGAAGTAGTAACAAACAATTACCACAGAGCTCTCAGATGCCAAGTGGTTATACTCATCTACATACATTGCTTTTGTTCCGCTTTTTACTTTATTCAATACCAGATACTTGACTATGAAGAAAATATCTTGATCTCAAGTCACTGGAGATTTCTGAGGACATTTTGCAAGAAGCATTCAATTTCATTTGGGGTATCCCTGAAATGAAGTGTTACTTTTGCGTTCATTTGGTAGTTAGGTCTTTTTTTTTTTTTTTAATAAAGAAAACCAGGTCACTATGGTCACTGAAGAGACGAGTTGTAAAGTTGGAGCCAAATTATTTAGCAGAATTCAAACACCTGGCTACCAAGGATGAGTCCTTTAATGCATTTCTAATGAGAACTGGATTCAGACCAAGACAAGATGCTTAACCCATTCAGTGACATCTCTTAGATTTGAAAGATCCATTTTTAAAATATTTTATTTTTTGCAGAAGAGGAAAGGGGGGAGGGAAGCTGAGAGGGGGATGATGAAGCATGCTGGGGGTGCACGGATGGAGGTCGGAGGACAACTTTGCAAATAGTCTCTTTCAGAAGTCAGTTCTCCCTTTCCCCCATGTGGACTTCCAGGGTTGGAACTCACGTTGCCAGATTTATTAAGTGCCTTATCAGCTGTCAATTTTTAACATTAGCATTAAATTATAATAATTTTTTTATAAAAACAAACAGAAACGACAAACGGGGCTGAGAAAAATGCAGTGTTGTTTTTTAGATCGCAGCGGCTGGGCTTTGCGTAGCTCTTCAACCAGGCAAAGCTGCCTATTTATACCAGTCTTTGTCTCCATAGACTTTAGACCAAGGCTGACTCCATCCTGGGAGTCTGCAATGATGTACATACATATCTATCCCTGACCTGGGACCAGAGAACCCCTGCCTACAGATGTGAGTGGACGAGGACCTGCAATGTGATGTCACATATATCCCCGACCCTAGGACCACAGGACCTCTGCCCACAGATGAGAAAGGCAGAAGCAAGAAAGCCAAAGAGAAGTTAGGGAGGCACTTCCCCGATAAGCTGAAAAAAATGCTACTTGTTGGGTAAAGGAAATTGGAATTTTACATCCACACGCCTAACTCCGGAGCAAGCCTTCATTGGATTAAAATATCTCAAAGCAAAAAAACAAAACAAAACAAAAAACCCAAAATCAGTTTCCGGAGCCATGGGAGACATGATCCTACATCCTGTTTCACTTATCAACAAACCTTAATCCTGATTCTGTGTCAGGAGCCTTCTATGCACATTTTGTTAGTAGAATTCACAATCTTTTGTAAAGTTGGGCCTGTTTGCAAGGAGGAAGTTGGGCAGGGTCTCACTCAAACTCCTGCAGTCAGCTGGCCCTGAATCCCTAAGGCCATCTTCCTAATGCACACACCACCACACCCAGACATTAGCCTTATTTTGGTTGGGGGAAACTGAGACTGAGCATGCTCAAATAATTCCCAAAGGTCAGCAGTGGAAAGTAGCAGGTTCAGGATTTGAACCCACAGCCCTGCCTTCCTCATGATGGTGAAACACAATCTTAGTTTACTTTGACTCCAGTTGTGGGCGGGCTCCTGGGGATTCGGGTCAGTTGCTTTTTTGCTGGCCATCAAACAGGCAGCTGTGACTCCCCAGGCCGCTTGGCTGGCAGAAATGGAAGGAAAAGAAAAGGAAGCAGCTGACCCCATGCCCATCTTCCTCTCTGGCCACAGAGCTCCGAGCCCTCAGCTTTGCTGACCAAGAGAGAAGCGTGTCCCTCAGCATGAGCGATGAGGGGGCACCACGAACTGCGCGCAGTGGGCATGGTTTTCCTACTGCAGGAGAGCCGGCGGCATGGCAGCGGGGTGCCTCCCCTTGCCACCACGTCCACCTCAACGCTGCCTCCCTTCCTGACCCAGCCCCTCTCAGACCAGTGAACCCCCTCCAGCACCCAGCTGTGCAGCTAGAGGCGCTGTCCCTGAGGCCCCTGCACAGAAGGACCGCCACGAGGTAACCCCACGAGCTGTCTTGCTCATCCCCACGCGGCACAGGCAGCCAGGCGGGAGGAGCAGACCCCTCGAGTGCAGCTCCCAAGTCCCCAGCGGGTGGAGAGACGAGGGAGGTCCACGGGGGCCTCCTCCCTCCTCTCCAGCGCACCCCTGCAGGGTCTCCCCGCCCAGGGGCCGATTCCGACCTGAGGAGGACCCCACGTGTCAAGCCTCAAATCCACGGAGCCCAGGAAACTTCGATTACAGTCAGCACCCAAGCCTTCTACAGCAGGGGTGAGGTGCGTGCGTGGGACAGTCCTTCCAGGTCCCGCTCCCTGGAACGCCAATTCAAGGACGGTGTCTTCCGGACTCCCCAGCATTAGAGAGAGAGAGACGGGGGGGGGGGGGGGAGGAAGGGAGAGAGGGAGAGGGAAAGAGACAGAGACAGAGACAGAGAGGGAGAGAGAGGAAGAGAGAGACAGAGACAGAGAGAGACAGATAGAGACAGAGAGGGAGAGAGACAGAGACAGAGACAGACAGAGACAGAGAGGGAGAGAGAGGAAGAGAGAGAGAGAAAGAGACAGAGACAGAGAGAGACAGACAGAGACAGAGAGGGAGAGAGACAGAGAGAGAGACAGAGAGACAGAGGGAGAGAGGGAGAGAGAGAGACAGAGACAGAGAGACAGAGGGAGGGAGAGAGAGAGAGAGACGGGGGAGCGCGCGCGCTTAGACTGTGGTGTACACACTACTCCACACTCGTGCAACCCCCACGCGTGAACGAGGCTCCCGCACGCACGCCCCCCAGGTGGCATACCTGCCTCCACGCCGCCCGGGGCACACCTGGCCCAGTCCTGCAGACACTTGCTCCGCGCCCGCCGGCTCCCCCGCTGCACCTGCGCCGGCGCCCTCCGCGCCCGCCCGCGCCCACCCGCGCCGGCCGCGCACCCCGCGCCCGCCGGCCGCTCCCTCCCGGCTCACCGGCGATCGCGCCGCCGTCCCGCGCCGCCCGCGGCCTGGGGCCCCCGCCGCCCGCTCCGGCCGCGGCTCCTGGGCTGCCGGCCCCGCCGCCGCCGCTTCCCGTCACGTGGGCCGCCGCCCGGCGCCGGCGGAGGGCGGGCGCTCGCCGGTCCGCCGCGGCTCCCAGCCCAGGCCGCGGCGCGCCGCTGGGGCCTCCGCGAGCCGAGGCTCGGGCGGGCGGGAGGCGAGCGAGCGCGCGCCCGCGGCGGGTAGGCGGCGCTGCCCGGGACCGCCGCCCTGGGGACGGGGCTTCTCCCGCGCCGGCTGGGGCAGCTCCGGCAACGCGCCGCCCAGCCCGCTCCGCTCTGCGCGCCGTGAGCGAGGCTCCCCGAAGAGCGCTGGCAAGATGGAGGCTCGGGAAATGCTCCTGGAAGGGAGGATGGGAGGACGGACGGATGGGTGGAAGGATGGAAGGATGGGAGGATGGATGGATGGATGGAAAGGAGGATGGATGGAAGGACGGATGGAAGGATGGGAGGACGGGAGGATGGATGGATGGGAGGATGGAAGGATGGAAGGATGGGAGGATGGATGGATGGAAAGGAGGATGGATGGAAGGATGGATGGAAGGATGGAAGGATGGGAAGATGGAAGGATGGGAGGATGGGAGGATGGAAGGATGGAAGGATGGGAGGATGGGAGGATGGAAGGATGGGAGGACGGGAGGATAGGAGAGGACGGATGGAAGGATGGGAGGACGGGAGGATGGATGGATGGGAGGATGGATGGAAGGATGGAAGGATGGATGGAAGGACGGATGGAAGGATGGGAGGACGGGAGGATGGAAGGATGGGAGGATGGGAGGATGGAAGGATGGAAAGGAGGATGGATGGAAGGATGAGAGGACGGGAGGATGGGAGGATGGAAGGATGGAAGGATGGATGGATGGAAAGGAGGATGGATGGAAGGATGGATGGAAGGGAGGATGGAAGGATGGGAGGACGGGAGGATGGATGGATGGGAGGATGGAAGGATGGAAGGATGGGAGGATGGGAGGATGGATGGATGGAAAGGAGGATGGATGGAAGGATGGATGGAAGGATGGAAGGATGGGAAGATGGAAGGATGGGAGGATGGGAGGATGGAAGGATGGAAGGATGGGAGGATGGGAGGATGGAAGGATGGGAGGACGGGAGGATGGAAGGATGGAAGGACGGATGGAAGGATGGGAGGACGGGAGGATGGATGGATGGGAGGATGGATGGAAGGATGGGAGGATGGGAGGATGGAAGGATGGATGGATGGAAAGGAGGATGGATGGAAGGATGGATGGAAGGGAGGATGGGAGGATGGAAGGATGGAAGGACGGATGGAAGGATGGGAGGACAGGAGGATGGATGTATGGGAGGATGGATGGAAGGATGGGAGGATGGGAGGATGGAAGGATGGAAGGATGGATGGAAGGATGGATGGAAAGGAGGACGGATGGAAGGATGGGAGGATGGAAGGACGGATGGATGGGAGGATGGGAGGACGGACGGAAGGATGGATGGAAGGATGGAAGGATGGGAGGATGGATGGATGGAAAGGAGGATGGATGGAAGGATGGATGGAAGGGAGGATGGGAGGATGGAAGGACGGATGCAAGGATGGAAGGACGGGAGGATGGATGGATGGGAGGATGGATGGAAGGATGGGAGGATGGGTGGATGGAAGGATGGGAGGATGGAAAGGAGGATGGAAGGAAGATGGATGGAAGGGAGGATTGGGAGGGATGGAAGATGAAGGACGGATGGAAGGATTGGGAGGACGGGAGATGGATGGAGGGGATGATGATGGAGGATGGGAGGATGGGTGGATGGAAGGATGGGAGAATGGATGGAAGGATGGATGGAAAGGAGGATGGATGGAAGGATGGATGGAAGGATGGGAGGATGGAAGGATGGATGGATGGGAGGATGGAAGGACGGACGGGAGGATGGATGGAAGGATGAAAGAATGGAAGGACGGGAGGATGGATGGAAGAATGGATGGAAAGAGGATGGAGGAAGGTGGGAGGATGGAAGGAACGATGGATGGGAGGAGGAAAGACGGACGTGAGATGGATGGAAGGACGGACGGGAGGATGGAAGGCTGGATGGATAGATGGATGGCATGGAAGGCTGGGCGGATGAAGGACGTGGAGGATGGGAGGATGGATGGAAGGATGGAAGGATGGATGGGAGGATGGGAGGATGGATGGAAGGATGGGAGGATGGAAGAACGGGAGGATGGATGGAAGGATGGAAGGATGGATGGGAGGATGGAAGGATGGGAGGATGGAAGGACGGGAGGATGGATGGAAGGATGGATGGATGGATGGAAGGATGGACGGAAGGGAGGATGGAAGGATGGAAGGATGGGAGGACGGACGGGAGGATGGGAGGACGGATGGAAAGGAGGATGGATGGAAGGATGGGAGGATGGAAGGACGGGAGGATGGATGGAAGGATGGAAGGATGGATGGGAGGATGGATGGGAGGATGGGAGGATGGAAGGATGGGAGGATGGGAGGATGGATGGAAGGATGGAAGGACGGAAGGAAGGATGGGAGGATGGGAGGATGGGAGGATGGATGGAAAGACGGAAGGACGGATGGATGGATGGATGGAAGGATGGGAGGATGGGAGGATGGATGGAAGGATGGAAGGAAGGATGGGAGGATGGGAGGATGGATGGAAAGACGAAGGCGGAGGAGGAGGATGGATGGAAGGATGGATGGATGGAAGAACAGAAGGACGGATGGATGGAAGGATGGATGGAAGGATGGACAGAAGGAAGGAAGGATGGACAGAAGGATGGAAGGATGGATGGATGGATGGATGGATGGATGGATGGATGGATGGATGGATGGAAGGATGGATGGATGGAAGGAAGGATGGATGGATGGAAGGATGGAAAGGTGGATGGGTGGACAGATGGATGGAAGGAAGGGTGGACGGGTGGATGGGTGGGTGGATGGATGGAAGGATGGAGGGATGGATGGATGGCGGGATAGGTGGACAGGGTAGATGGAGGGATGGATGGAAGGAGAGGGATGGATGGATGGGTGGATGAGTGGCTATAGATGAATGAAAGGGTGGGTGTGTGGTGGGTGGATGAAGGTGTAGGTGGAGCAAAGCCTAGGAAATGAGTGGGGGTTGCTGCCCCACGACCCCAGGCCGAGAAGCTGACTTGAGCAGCTGCTTGCTGTCTGCCTACACATTGCGATGTGTCTATGGGATGGGCAGCCCCACGCTTTCCAGCCCCTCAACTAGCCCAGGCACCAGAAGAAATGGAAGGATATTTTGGGGGGTAGGGGTCCATAGGCAATCCCACTCCGCTCTTTTAGAGAAGCCCATTAATAGCCATCTCCCTGTGTCAGGAAGCTACAGTGAAGGATCTAGGTGTCCACGAGTCCAGGAACCCTTCTTCAAAATAGAATCGAAACCCAGTTTCATGGCACAATTAGGAAGCTCCTCCAGAATTATCAATGCTACCGGTGCATACAAAAACCAGGTTTCCCCCATGACTTGACCTGAAGGAGTGTACAAAATGCCAGTTTCCCTGATGGTTCTCTGGCTTGACCCCTGGCTCCTGAACTAACTTGTGCTTTCATTCCAATGCCTCGGGTTTGTAACCGGTGATATAATCTCATGAGTTGTTTCCACAAGCCTGAAGATGGCAACCAAAGACTATTTTGTAGTCTTGTTTAAAAGGAGGAAAGGAGCGAATTAAAGAGCCATAAAGGATTAATCTTCCTGTGGTCTATGCACCACCTCTCTCCCTAGCGTGACCTTATGGTCACACTAGGTCTCATCCGTTGATTCCTCCTGATGGAAACCAGTGTGACTGACTCTGCCTCTGTCGGGAACAGGATTTCCTGAGCACTATTCAGCAACTGAGTTTCAAGGAAAAACAGTAAGTGGTGAATGAGTGGTCCAGTGTGAACAGGAAGGCACTAGAATAAACCCAGCTTCACAGGCACCATCAACCAGGCCCAGCTGGACCTGGATCCCCTCATTTGCATATTTCCCTTGTGCTTCCCTACATCCCAAGACACACAGCTGCACGAGACTAGCTCCAGAGGTGAGCTCCACTGACAGGCCCCAGCTCATTGCTTCCCAAGAATGTACACCCCGTCACGCCCCAGGAGGTAGGTACTCGGGTACAATTCCCCACATTACGGATGGGTGCACTGAAGCAAAAGTAGGTAAATAACTTGACCTGAAACTCATGCTAGCAAGAAGCAAAGCAAGAACTTGAACCCAGAATTCAGCAACAGTGAGTTTGTGATATAAAATCAAATTCTGCTGAATAAATAACTCTTGGGACAACTTTTGTGTTGCTCTTTAGAGGATTCAGAATTGAAAAAAAATGACTATTTTCTTTATGAGAGGGCTTGCCACAGGACTCTTAGATGCCAAGATCTACGCATGCACGTTATCCCAGCTAAAAGTACGATTTTACACCGAGCAGACTATCAGGCAAATGACACCCTCTAGGAAATGCCTCAGCCATAAAACATGCTCAAGTATCTTCACAGACTCATTTAACTTCACGTTGATCCTATTGAGTACATTTAAGAACAAATATAACATCGTATGATTTCCAAAGGAATTTTAATTCATTTATTAATATATATTTAAAAACACCTGGGCCCATATCAAATATGATAAGAGTCTACGGATGGCAAGAAGAAGACACGTTTTGGCAGAGGACTGGTGGAGAGGAAGTCTGGTAAAAATACTACTGGATGCCTGGACATTGACCAGACACCTTGGCCCTGTGCTGGCCTCCTTGCTTCCTCGCTGGGCACTTAGCCTCTCAGGCAAGGACAGGTGCCAGGATCTCAGTCCTGTCTTTGTATGCAGAACTGAACCAATTGTTTAAACTTCTGGATTCATTAAGGCTCTGTGCTAATGAACTGAATTGTACCTAAAAGAGACATGCGGCAGGGATGCTGGGAATAGAACCCAGCTCCCTCGCATAGGCTAAGCATGTGCTCCACCACCCAGTTTATGTACACCTCCAACCCCAAAGACATTTTTAATGTAGGATTAGGTTATTCATACATACAATCTTGAGTTAAACATCTAATGTGTTTGGGTATTGTTTTAAAGGACCAGGTCAAGCAAAGCTACAGTTAAGATTTTTTAAAATAAACATAGTTTATTATGTGCTGCTAGAAAAAGAAAGGAAGAGGAAGATGGGGAAGGGCGATAGAACATGAACCCAGGTTCCATTCACGAAGACGGAAGTTTATTTGGGATGCTTCTTTAAAACTCCAGCAAGACAGCAGCAATTTCTCCTTGGGGTGGAAATTGCTACTGACTTGGAGTCAAGGGTGCAAGCTTTTAACAGTTGGAGTGCAGGGAGAAGGAATTTTCCCAGAATTACTAGGATTACTTCTAGTTATCCGTTTTTCTTATCAGATTAACATTCTTGGTGGGGTCTCCAATCCCAGGCTGTTTTATCTCAGAACCATCAGGTGGGGTCTCTGGTTTTGAGGTCTGGTTCGAGATCTATCTTGTGCCATTTTAAATGCTTTATGTAGGACTGCAGAGATGGCTCTGGGTTTAAGAATCCCTCAAAAATAGAAGGTACTGATTAGGATTTAGGCAGTTTTAGAACAGCCGTGCTGGGACGGTCTCTGAAGGTCTTCTAAGGTCATCTCCCATTGCTGGGATTACCTGAAGCAATATACCCAGAGGAACTGATTCTAATCCTTCACAGAGATAAAGTCGCCAACTTTCCCCACCTCCCCCAAAGGAAATGGAGGTTAGTTCTCTATCGTAGATAAACCCTACCTGAGATTGGACACAAAATCAACAGGGTTGGGCCGCAATATGAACGGACCAATGAGATATGAAGGACAGGTTTGCAGAAACTGGAGCTAACCAATGAGGAAAACCATTCCCCTCACCCATTTCTGCCTAGTCCTATAAATAATCCTGATAGTGGCAGCCATCTTTGGCACCCTTGCCCCTCACAGTATTGCAATCTAGAGTTGGTGAGTTTTCTCTAGAGTGAGTGATTATTCTCTCACCCCCTCACGAATTCCATGCCTGGAGTCCATGAGTTCTCTAGGGCTCTCTTGCTCTTCATGGGTCATGTCGATATGTTCCGTTCTTTCTCTCCTTTAAACAACTCTGCCTTAATGCATGATCTGGTTTCAGTCTTCAACTTTCACCGCAAGAACCTAACACATACAGACCGCAGAGGGACCCCATATCAGGATCCCCAAAACACCAGGTGGAAACAGCATGGTCTGCACTTCCAGCCCTAATGGGCAGAGCCTGGGAAATCCTAGAGCAAAACATAAAGGAAGTAGAAGCCATCCAAGATGATTTCTGAAGTCAATCTTGGGCCTCTACAGGAACACACAGTGCCCTCTGATAAACACACACACACACACACACACACACACACACACACACACACACAAAATGAAAAATGAAACCTTCAAAAATTTAAAAAGTTTTGTGTACAATATTAGTTTGTTTAATAATATACAAACGCATTCATATATGGTAGTTGTAATTCAGTAAAAATAAATTTTTCTACCATTGATCAAATCAGCTATTTCTTCGACAAGTCTGTCATGCCAGGTATTATGCTATAGGCTGGAAAGCACATGAAAATTGAAGCCAGTCTCTGTTCTCAAAGGAAGCTTACCTTTTTATTTTATTTCATATTATTTTTAAGAAACATTAAATTGAAGTACCATCTAACCTGATCACAATACAAACGACAATGCATTCAAGAGGTTTGTTGATAATGGAGCTCGGAATGAAGAAAGGTTGACTGAATCACACTCGTTCAACATACACTTTCTGTTCTTGCTGGGTGCAGGCACTGTGCTATCGCCTGGGGACCCAAAGACGAAAGAGGTGTCCTACGAGATGAGCTATGTTCTGGTTTGTATCTCTCCCAAAGTCCTGCTGAAATATATAGGAAGCCACATCAGCCCCTTTGTGAATGAATGGGACTTCTCATCAAAGAAGTCTGGGTGAGAGTCCCTTTGCCCTCTCTGCCACAGGCAGACTCAACTAGATGTTGCCATCTATGAGACTGGATGCTCACTAGATGCCAAAAATGCCAGCACTTCAGACTTCCCAGGCTCCAGTGTGAGAAACAAACTCACTGTTCATAAGCCACCTACTCTACAGTATTTTACTGAAGCAACGATGCACAATATGATACTGACATTAAAAAGTAAACACATTTTGCTATCATCTTTGAGGTAAGAATAATACAGCCCTTAATTATGTTCTAAATCGTTTCAAACAGAAACCCAGAATGTGGAGTTGTAATATAAATATTGAAGCTCTTCAGTTTATACTCATATTTTTGACAAATAGTGAAAATTATTTGCAGCACTGTACCTTACACTAAATACAACGCAGTGCATACTAAGGAAAGAGTGAAGGGAGACCATAGAACTTGTTCGCCATCTACAAACTAACAGCAAGAAGCTCAGGGCTGTTTGTTCCCCTAGGCTTTGTTTTTGTACACTAGAGGTACCAAATAAATGTTATTGAATACAGCTTTATTTGTTTGCAGCCCCCACTGTGCTCTATGATAAATTCTTACCAGCATGGTAAGGTTTTCCTCGGGGCTGCGTTTAGGTCTGAAAGACATGAGGTGCCAAGAGGAGAAGCCAGAGACATCAGGTCCTCTCGGCCCAGGTCCCACAGGAACCCCAAGATAGTCTTCCTCCATTCTGGACATCAAAGTCTTTCGGTTTCTGGCTCCGGAACCAGGTATCTGCAGCTTTCTTGTCAGATGATGTGACTGAAATCTCCTGGAGGCAGCCCTTCTGCCTGGATTTATCTAAAGTGCCATCCCAGAACTTTTAAGTGATGTCCATTCTAGGGCCTCCTCACTATCCTGCTAAGATAGAAATAACAGTCAACTTACTGTAGATTCCTCGGGCTCTATTGTGCAGACGATCTGCCCAGGAAGGGGTTGGTAGACGTAGGAAGTAATATATATGGAACTCATCCTAGTTCCTTCTCTCTTAATCTTGATTGTTTTTGCCTGAAACTATCATTTCATCCCATACCATGATTTTATTTCACATGTACCTAGAATAATATTAGTGGATTTAAGCCAGAAAGTACTATGTTTCTTGGTGTGGAGGGACAGACAGAGCTTATGTAGCACAACTATTTTACAGATGAAGAGTTTGAAGTGTAAGCACAGGCACTAAAAACCGCAGGGACAAGGAGTACGGCAAAGACTTATAACTACATTTCCAGACTATTAGATTTGTCTCTTACGGTGCTATCCTGTCACTTCTTTCCCTTGATGACAATCCACAGGCTACGATTATCCAGGTGGAAGCAACCAGAGAGGCATTTAACATACTTCAGCTATAATTCTTATAACACCATGAGATAATTAAAAATTTCTCTGCAGCAAGAACCAACAGCAGCTTAAACTACAGTTATTTCATTGTTGTTATTGGTGAACGCAGAGAAAACACACTTGGTCTGTTTGGGCTCAGTGAAAATAGGGATCATACCTAAGGCTGGGCCATATCAAAGCCTGCCCCCCTTCTCCTCTTGACTGCATCCCGTAGCCAAAAACTTTCTAAAAACCACTCATTGGTTCTTAAGCATGTATATACTTCTTATTTAATCCTATTTTGATCATTCTTTACAGAAAATAGTAGCACAGTGTTTCTTAAAGAAAGAACTGAGACTAAGATTTTTATGTAGCAATGTAAAATTGGGGTTTAGTTTGGTTTCAAGTTCAGGATTTCTACAAACCAGCTATTTTTACCACTGGGGGGGAAATCGTGTCTCCCAGTGAAGGAAATGGAGGTGATAATGCCATCTGTGGTAATTTCATTATTGACAAAAAAAAATCAGATTTGGATATAGAATATCATGCTAATATCATGAGGCTAAGGCACTTAACTTTGATTTGAATCATTCAGCACTGTTTTAAGGCTCCTGTCAATTTGAGGAAGGTTAACCTCTTTCAGCTCAGCTTTCTAGACACTGAAAGAACTGACTTGAATACTTTTTTGGTGGGAAAGGACTAACTTTAAAGTGTTTTCTCAACTCTGAGATTCTTTGTGTATGTGTGTAGGTAGAAGAGGGCACTGCGTGTGCCTGGCTTCTGGAATCATTTAGCATTGCTTTACCTCCTTAGTGCTTTGCTTTGGGGTTTCCCAGACTCTGTCTTCCAGGGCTACTTTCATTTCAGTGCAACATATTTACATTTTTATGTGGGATCTGGGATCCCAATTCAAGTCCTTTTGTCTACAAGGCAAAGGCTTTAACCCTTGGGTCATCATCTCTCCAAGCCTGAAATTGTTTCTCTGCACCAAATATCACATACAGAAAACCTGCAAACCACCTTTTAGCTTTATCTCGTGTCTTTGATTTAGGCCTTCACTTATTTTCCGGTATTCTTTTGAGGTTTATCTTTTGGCCTCCTCTCAATTGTTTTGTGTTTTCAGACAATGGAAGAGTTTCCAATAAAACGCAACATCAGAGCGGACACAAGCAATAAGTCTTCAAATGTATATGAAGTGCCACTTTCCAATATTCAAAGACTTGAGGGTGATCTCTCCCACGGGTGAAAGAGAGGCAGAAAAGATTCCTTAGACAATTGTTAGGACTTAGCAGCACCTACAGTGAGTGGCAATTGGTTGACACCACCGGCAGCTTAAACTACAGTTAGTTCATTGTTGTTATTGGTGAACGCAGAGAAAACACACTTGGTCTTCAGTCGTCGTCTTGCCCGCATCCCCGTTGTGATCAGCACATCCTTGCTGTGCGCAGTTCCTCGTCAGACAAACAGAACGCTGCTGAGTGAGGATCGCGAGGGTCCGGGTCTAAGGAACCGGGGGTCGCTCCGGGTCCCCAGATGCTCATGACTTTCCGGGCGCGCTGGTTCAGAGTCTGCGCTCAAGAAGTGAGTCGAGTTGAATACGTCGAGTGCTTCCGCCGCAGGGAAGTAACGGAGTAAAGTCTGTGGCCTGATCGGGGTTCCGTTAACGCAGGAGGGTGACTGATTAGGCAGAGAGCGATGGGGCGGGGCGCGGGCTCTCAAGACCCGCCATGCCACCCCGTATTCGGGGTAACTCTGGCGGCCTCGGTATGCCCTTCCCTCGGAGGCGGCTCGGAGGGGCCCCGCGGCCTCCGGGGCCTCGCAGGGGGCGCGGCCGACCGTGCGGCTCGGAGATCCGCGCTCCTCCGGGCCGGCCAGGGGGCCCCCCGCGCGCCGCGCGCCCCCCGAGCTCCGCACACCCTGCGGCCACCGCCCGGCGCCCCGCCCCTCCCGGCCCTGCGCCCCGCCCCGGAAGTCGCTAGGCCCACGGCGCCGGGACTGACCCCCGAGGCGCCCGCCCACCCGCGCCACTTCCGGGACGCTTCCGCCGCGCCGCCTTGTGGGTAACCGGCCGGGGTCTCCTGGCGACGACCATGGCGGGGGACGTGGGCGGTCGCAGCTGCACGGACGCGGAGCTCCTGCTGCACCCCGAGCTGCTGTCCCAGGAGTTCCTCCTGCTCACGCTGGAGCAGGTCCGCGGGGCGGGCTCCGGGCGGGCGGCGGGCGGGGGGCGGCTCGGTGCGGGGTCCGGCGCCTCCGCGGCGACCCTCCCGGCCCACGCAGGTCCTGCCACGAGCCGCGCGCCCGAGTCTGTGCGACCCCTAGGGTCCGGAGCAGCGCGGCCGCCGCCGTGACCTCCGCGGCTTGCGGGGTGTCAGGGCTGCGGGGCAGAAGGAACGGGACGGAGGTCAGCGGCCGGGAGCCCCCGAGCAGCCCCCCGCAGCCCCCCGCAGCCCCCCGCGACGGCGCGGCAGAGATGCCTGAAAAGACAGGCTTGGTTTCGGGTCACGGTCTGCAGACGCGAACTGTTGGGGAGGCGTGGGGCTCGCTGTAGCGCGCGCGGGGGACCCCTGATAAGGGAACAATGAAAACGTCTTCGCTTTTATTGAAAAGGACGGAATTAGCGAGAGTTCCCGGGGCTTTAATGTAACAGTGTTTCCTTTTGCATGCGGTTTTCCCTCTTACGACGGTAGATGCAAAAATACAACCCTCACCTCGAAAAGATAAGACGTAATTTATTCTAGAGCCAAGTGTGAGTGACCGTGGGGGGAGGAGCACAGATCCGGGGTTCCGTTTCCGACACGCGCTTCACTGTAATAACAGCCTTGGGAGGTTTCGTGGCCACCGAGCAAAGGAAATCATAAAGCAAGAAGCTGCACATGCACTGATGGAAACATCAGGCAGAGCGGGAAGGTCTCTGTTCAGGCCTTGGATGTGTTGGAGGACACTCAGCTTTCTGGTTGGTGGGAGCTACTATTTCTCTAAGTAAATACCTTTTTAAAGTTTCATCTGATAGTCGCAGAATGTTAGGGCACACTCATAGGAGAGGGAAAGAATGGCTAGTAAGGGGGATCGATGATCACCTGGGATAAATTGTAGGTAGACTCTGAACCTGCAAAGAACCCATCATCTCCTTAGCTATTGAAATTCTAATCGGTCATCCATGCAAACTTTGTCGTTGCAGCTCCTCCTTAGGAATCTTCCTTTACAGAGCCCCATCTTTCTCTTGAGTTTCTTAAGCTTTTTTGCCTAGGTTGTTTTAACGTTGACGTTTGACCTACAGCTCAAGCTTTTATGTTGCATGGGGTTCACCAAGGCTCAGAAAACACAAGACTTGCAGGCTTTGCTCTCAACTTCTCATTACGTAGATTTGGGAATGTGCCCCTGAAAATTTGCATCTTAACCAGTTCATACTGCTAATGGTAGTGATTTCTAGTGCATGTGAATCCCCTGGGAACATTGTCCAAGAGTATCTCGAGGCCTCCCCAGCCTCTTGAGTGAACACAGGGTGAAAGTCAACAATAATGAGAAAAAAGCATTGATTGGTTTGGACTTTTAAAAAGTAGTTTAAATTTATCTGAGGCAATTGATTTGTCCGTTGTACAGAACACATTTTCCAGTCTTTCTGAGTTAAGGAGCCTGTAGTCTTAGTTTCCCTTTCCTTTTTTCTAAGTCCACTCTTCCCAACTGGTCTTGAGTATATGCTTCATTTTACTCCTTGGTGTTGGGAATAGCTGGGGCATGAGGGAGAAGAGGATTATTTAGGCAGGGTTGGTGGAACAGTGAGGGCAGGCTGTTCTAGTGATGCACTGAGTGGTAGCGGGAAGGGGAATGTAGTTTCTGTGTGTGGCAGTTAACATAGATTTAAGAAGCAGTGCAGGAGCGCAGCTGAGGGTGTAGCTTTGCAGAGCATCATGAGCTTAGCATACGTAAGGACCTGGGTTCAGTATCCAGCACCAAAAACAGAAAAGAGCCGCCCTACATTGCAGAAGCATAGGAACTGAGAACTACTGTAACATACAGGGCAAAGCTGAAACCTCCAATCCACCAATCTGAGCATAATGATTACACTCAAAATAGTAATCGTTTTTTTGACAGATTGTGGGAAATTGACTTTCTTTTGGCTGTTTTCCTCGGGTAGTGCCCCATTTTTGTTCCCCTTTGTAGATTAAAAAGATGCTGGGGGTGGTCTTCATGCCTAGAATGTTGGCCAAGCATTTATGAACAGTGACAGCATATGAACACTCTTAAGAGGCTGAACATAATAGTTACTTAACATTATATGTACTACTCCATCTAAGGCTACCATGTAGGACTTTTAAGTATGTATGATTTGTGAAAGTGATTTTATGATTTATTTAAGCAGTGATGTTTTACCATGGTAGGTAGGTAGGCAGGTAGTAATTAAAATGTAAGATGTTGTAAATTTTTTTTTTTTGTTTCCTTTCCCACAGAAGAACATAGCTGTTGAAAATGATGTAAGAATAAACAAAGACAATCTTACTGATCTTTATGTCCAGCATGCGATACCACTGCCTCAGAGGGATTTGCCAAAGAATAGATGGGGGAAAATGATGGAAAAGAAAAGAGAACAACATGAAACGAAAAATGAGACTACCAGGTACTTTTCAGTGGTTCTGGGTTTCATTTTATTCTACATGAATAAACAGGTTTTTTCCCCCCTGCTCAACTAGGTAAATTCAGTCTCTGCTTCCTCTTTCCGCTGGGAGGAAAATTCAATAACTTTATTCAGTGTCAGGAACTATGATGATTGTGATACCTCTTGCTCATATTTTAGTTGGGGAAACATAATAAAGTTAAATATGTCGATTTTATGTATTAACAAATGCTAATAAACCATGGAGTAAACATGCAACTTTTGTTAAAGTAGTCAGCAGCAACTTTACACTAAGAAATGACATTTCGACCCAGAGTTAGATGCAGAAGTAGAGAAGGAGCAAGTTTCCCGGAATACCAGAGCCTGGACCGCAGTGCTTGCTGGGTGCAGCATCAGGGTGGAGAGAGTGGGACGTGAGGGAGCTTTGGGATGAGTGGCGGAGACGGTTGGAGAGTGACGAGCTTGAGAGTCACCTGCGGTGGGAGGCTCTTGGGAGGCGCGATGTCCTCACAGGACTCCTGAAGCAGGAGTGATGTCAGGCGCGGAAGTTGAGGGTGGAGGCAGGGAACCAGTCAGTGGCTCTGCTGACTTCTAGGGCTAAATACAGGAGCTTTGACTCACGTAGGGTAATGTCTGGATGTATTTCACGTAGAACTAGTAGGATTTGCTGAATTTTGATGAAAAAGAGCCTAAAGTCTTTGACTAATGCAGAAGAGTCTTTTACCCACCTTGACTAAAGCAGAAGAGTCTTTTACCCACCTTCAAGTGCCATCATTTAAGTCTTAAAAGATTTTAACATTTCAGAAAAGTCTTTAAGCTAATCCAATGACTTTGCTTTTACAAAGAAAATTACACTTGATTGGTGAACGTTACTGGCTACCTCATGAGCACAGAGTGTTCTAAAATCCCTGAGTGAAGTAGTTATCTTTTCCTCTTAGCAGGTGGATGCTATTGGTCAGTTACTTGTTTTCTTTTTAGGGCTTTTTAAATTTTTTTTTAGGACATTGTGATAAGCGTGGCTGTAGAGACAGTAGGAGAAGGAATAGAAGGACTAGGGAAAAGTGGAGTAGGTAAGTCTGAGTTGGTTAGTGAGTTTAAGCTCTGGTTGCCAGTCTCATATTGAGATGATTCTCTGAGCATGAGTATAGTTGAGAAATGGTATAGTCATAGTCTTTGGGAAAAGAAATACATGTACAATCTTGCCTTTGATCAGGAATGTTCAACAATTTTTTTCCTGGTAGTGCATTAATTAGTACAATGTTAAGCTTTCCAAAGCCAATCAGTTATTTTACATATATTTTTTATTTATTTACCTATTTCTCAGTTCTTCTTGGAGTCACACAGTTTCTTTTTCTCAGTACATTCAGACGCAGTGTCTTGACACACAAAACATTCGGTGCTGGGCATACTTAGCGCTTGCCTAGGATGTGCAAGGCTCCTGGGTTCAATGCGCAGCACACACACACACACACACACACACACACACACACACACACACCTGGGATTCGAGTCTCGAGTCAGAACAGTGAAGTTGAGAGGCTGTAAGGGATGCTTGCACCTTGGACAGCTTGCTGTCATCTGTGGAGTAAGATCCAGAGGAGTGCGGCAGCATTGGGCACCAGGTCCTCCTGTAGCTTCGCCAGCTGCAGTGTCCTTCTCGATTCTTAGTTGAACTTTCAGAGGCTAGTGAGCTCCACTCTCAATCCATGTCCTTTGTGCAGTACCAGTGGGTATTTTTTTATCTTTTGCCAAATGATACTAAGTGATGACCCAAAAATCTGGCTGAGTTTGCTCTGGAATCTGATTAAAATGCTGATTTTATATTCCAGTTCAGTCTTTCTGTTTGGAGCACGTGGCTTTACGTTGCCTGTAAGATCTCCAAGGTGCTAATGTTGCTGGTCCTGGACAGGACCTGGAGTAGTAAGACTAAATAATCCTCTTGAGGATTAGCTGCTTGAGTTCTTGTAGCACGTTTTGGTTTAAAGTCTTCTGTTCATACTTTTGTATAGTTTGAGCCATTGTGTGTAGGAAGCAGGTATCTTTTCTGTTAAAAATGGAGCTTCACTTTTCAGAAGCAAAACGCGAAGACCTTCACCAAATCTGATTAAAATTGTGCAAACACTATAATTTCTGAAGAAAGTGTCTATGCTTTAGAGACTATTGACGGCTGCAGTAGAATATTCATTTTCAGTGTTTGTACACTACTACTGTGGCCATATATGGTCTGAGAGTTTATTTTTCTAAAGCAGTTGATTATGTTTGTATGTTCAACATGATACCAGCAGTGGGTTGGAAAGGTGGCTCAGAGAGTGAAGGTACTTTCTTTCCATCAAGCCAGGGTGACCTGATTTGATCCTGAGACCCCACCTGGTAGCGTATGAGCTCATTTCACAGGTCGTCCTCGACCTCCCCATGCACTCCTTGGCATTAGCGTGTCCCTCCCTGCAAGTTAAAATAAATACATGTAAAAATATTGTTTGAAAGAATAACCTTATAAATAAACAGGTGATTGACTTTTTTTAAACATTAAGGTAGTTAATACATGTATTTAGTGCTTCGAAATAAAGCACTAGAAAATTTACAGGCTTTTTTTTTTCTGAGAGTGAACTCAGGTAATCTTGTTCCAGTAGTTCCCCTTCAGAACAGTTTTGTGAGCGAATCTTGTTGCTTATTGTTTAACTTTGAGTTCCAGTATCCTGGTGTCCCCTCCTAGACAGTGTTTTTCAAGAGTACATCTTTTTGCTTTCAGGAGTAGCTCTGTAGATGGGTTAAGGAAAAGACCCCTCATTGTGTTTGATGGTAACTCAACGAGCACAAGCATCAAAGTGAAGAAGACAGAGAATGGTGACAATGACCGGCTCAAGCCTCCCTCTCAGGCAAGCTTTACCAGAAATGCCTTTCGAAAATTAGCAAATACTTCTTCAAGTGTTTCACCCCTAATTTTGTCTTCCAATTTGCCTATGAACGATAAAATGGAACACAATAATAATGACACTAAACAGAACCATGACTTAACGCATAGGAAAAGTCCTTCGGGCCCTGTGAAGTCACCACCTTTATCGCCTGTCGGAACAACTCCTGTGAAGTTAAAGCGGGTCGCTCCTAAAGATGAAGCAGAGGCCACGGTGAGTGTAGGTAGCTTCTGTGCTGGGCGGTCGACGAGCAGCCAGTAGGGCGGCTTCCGTGCTAGGAGGAAGCCGAGTGCTCGCCAGAACTCTAACCAGCCGCTGCTGCATGCGCTTCTCTTGGAGGGAGGGTGTTGATGGGAGATTGCTGAAAGTGGGTCTTACTTCCTGGAAACACTCCAGTTAGGGTCTTCTCTGTAAAGGTTAAAATGTGACTCTGTATTAAACTGCAGTGGGATTCTGATCATTAATCTGACACCTTTTACTTTATCATGTTAATGTTAACAAGGTAAACTGTAAGGACAAGAGTTAAGGATAAAGAATGGTTGTGGTGATCCTGGGACGGTTACTGGGCAAGAGGCTCCTCATGCTGAACCACAGGTTCAGTTCCTGCTTTTATAATCTGCTCTGATCTTAAGGACCCTTGGTATGATTTTAGGGGAAGAAGTAGGGGCCATATTTGCAACAATGCCTGGAAAACATCTTAAAATAGGTTTTCAAGAAAAGTGGTATCATCGTAGATTAATGAGGACTGCAAAGCCCAGATAGAGGATCGAGAATGTATGCAGAAGTGAATGCCAGCATAGATGGTAGGTGTAAGTGCTTCCGGCAACTCCCATCCACGTACAGAGCGCCTGGACTCTGTCCCGCAACAGGGTTTCAGCGTGCTCATCCCATGCTCACGCACCAGACTGCAGCAGGTCAGGCAGCCCATGGGAACACTTGGTAAGCTCAGCATCACAGAAGCCCACGGGCGCCCTCCCTTGCCCCACCAGGCTCTCTGTGGCCTTCTTGCTACCTGCAGCAGGCATCAGAGCATCTCAGAGCAGCAGCAGTGTGCATCCCTGGCCACATTGGGCTGGAGAGCAGAGAAGCAAGGTCTGCACAGCGCAGTAACACCTGTTCCAGGGTGGTGGATAGCGTGGGGACCCCTTCTCTTGACTGCATATCCCAGGTTCACCAGTGCCCAGGCGGAGGAGAACACAGGTGACGCCTTCACTTTGCAGTCTCCAAGTGGCAGTCTTCAGTGCCCACTTACACCCTTCGACAGTTTTATATCTCATTCCTCATGTATTTGAACCCCTGAATTTAAAAATCCACAATGATTTTTAAGACATCTCTAAAATCTCTGGTTAAGATACATAGAGTAAGGTAATTTTCCTACGTTTTTGTTAACTTAGCTACTGCTGTCTTGGAACAAAGCCAAGAAATAGTCCTTTATTAAGTTCAAAATATTATTCAGAACCACACATTTATGAAGTGTTTGGGCCTTGTCTTTAAGTCTGGTATCTATGTAGTGTGTGTGTGTGTGTGTGTGTGTGTGTGTGTGTGTTATGTGTGTAATGTATATACATATCTGTGTAATAAATGTGTTTCTCGGTGGGTTTGGATTGTGGAGTTGGGAGAGAAGGGCTACAAGGGAAGGAACAGTCGTGGACCACACCATGGCTCCCTGCTCTGACTGCCCACTAGGATCTTCTGAGGAGCTCTAGAAGACAGAAAGAAGCCAGAGCCTCCTCAGTCTCCTTCTGTGCATTCTGTGCTTTCTGGGATAAGGCCCCGCTGTGTGTGTAAATGCTGTAGGTGTTTTTAAGGTGCAGGCATTTGGGAGCCACAGAGCAGAAAAAGGGAGCCAGTGAAGACTTTCTCCTCACTGAAAACGTTCCCAGCAGATGGCAGCAGTGATCTTGCACTAGTTTATTGGTAGTAAACCTTGTCTGGTTAAGTGTTGTTTTCGTTTTTCTGAAGATTTCTGCAGTAACAAGCTGGTTTCTGTTCTATCTTTTAGAATAACCTGAAGCCCCCAGAAGCAAAGAGAAAGATACAGCATGTAACATGGCCGTGAATGGAAGTTTCCAAAAATGTAAATATAACTGTAACTAGCTTTTCAGTGAGTTCACAGTATTTACAGAGGTCCTGATTATTGTGGAATTGTCTCGAGAGGCTTAAAGATAGGTTAAAAAAATAAAGTCTTTCCCTTTCCTTTCTTCCCTTCATTTCTTCTTCCCTTTCTTTTTAAAATTTCTTCTATGTCCTAGTCAGGGAAGAATTTCTTTTTAAAATAATGACTTGGTGTACATCATTTATAAATTTCTTTTCCCAAGCAGAAGTATTATAACAGCTCATCACAGTGTGTTAGTAAATATTGCCACAAGGATTCACCGAGTGAAGCATCTTGGTGGTACTATGGGAACACTATTCCGAACATTATCGAAGTTACTGCCCTTCAGTTGATTTTATCACTCTGTCCTTCACAAAGCAGAAGGAAAGTCAGTGCTTGCTGTTGTTTTCCTCCCTGGAAGTCGTAACAGAATTGACGGGCTGTAAGCTGACTTGCGTGCCCTGTGGGGTGTCCTTGTCTTGCAAGGGTCCTGCCTGCTTTTCCTGAACACCTTGTCAGCTCTTCTGCGAGTTCAGCTGTAAACGCCTACGAGCTTATATTTAGAATGAGTTGATTTCAGAGTCTTCAAGACAAGTAATCATGTCAGAAGTAATATTTTATGACAAAATTTGGGAATGGTGGGGCTAGAATTCTAGAATTTAGTCCAGAAAGTAGGGTAGTGAGGGGTGTCAGTGTGCTTTGAGGTAGGCAGTAGTAGGGCCGTGGAGCTGGAATTCATCATGGAATCCAAGAGGAGCGGCCTCCTAGCTGGATGGACTTCCTGTGCTGTGATATGCACCTGCCGTCACGGGGCTGTCCATGTAGAATTACCTGGAGGGAACTTCTGTTTCAGAACGTTGCACAGCTGTAAGTGCTGTCACTCCAGTTGAGAGATGCAAGTAAGACAGGAGATACTAGTTTACATGCGTGAATTCTGGTGTCTACTTCCTGCTAGGTATTTCTAATCAACCACAGAAGATGCTTTTACTGTTTCCATGTATGATTGATCTTCAGATTGGAGGTTTACCTTTTTCAGTATACTTTGGGGGTATGTCATTCTTTGATTTGTTAGATAAACATTTTAGTTGTGTTATTAAATGACCTTACAAAAAAATTTCAGCCTTGCAGGTAAGTACTACACTAAGACTTCAACCCTATAGTTTTTAACTACTCTTTTTTCCAGACTGTAAATCTGTACACATAAAACAGATTGGTACATACTAAGTGTTGCATAAATTGTTGATGTTATAGTAAAATTTTAAGTAATACCATTATCTGCAGGGCTGATAAATGTAATATCGTGGATGGAAACTGTGCTCCTATGCGTAAATATTAAGGGAGACTTTAAAGTGCAGATTTCAGGGTAAAACAACACATTATATTTTCTATTCAGTTGTCCCCTCTGCGATCACCTGCATTCTCTCTTTTTAAGAGAGGGGTAGCCATTTGACGATTTTAAGTCAGTGGGAACTTTTTAGTTACTCTGTGAAATTAATTTTTAATTTGTATATTTAACTTACAGAGTAGGTTGGTAATAACAGCTGAACTGTGTAACCTTGTTGCTTCAAATTGAAGTTTAAACTATGAACATTCAGCATTAATGCTTGCATAGCAGCGTATTATTGAGCTGTTTTGAATCTGAGAGGTAGAGAAGTGCAAACTCCCACCATTTTAGAGCACTGTGCCTCCTTAAGGGATCAACGGCCTGCCTTCCTTCATGGGATGAAGTGTGCCTAATGCTGGCCTGGGGAACAGCTCTGGGAGTCCAAAGTTCTAAAGTGGTGATGGAGTTTGCTTGAAAGGTCAGAATGGCAAACAATTCTGGATTAACCTTTGCTCACTAACATGGGGTTAATATTGTTGCTTTTGACTCTCTGTCCCCATAAACCCAGCTCTCCTTACTGGATTAGGCACATGAATGGTGTAGAGTCAGTGGGCAGCTTATAAGGTATAAGAGGCACCACTTCTGCCATTAGCAAGTGGACCTTTTTTTTTTTTTTTCTTCCCCCACCTCCTTTTCTTTTTTTCCCTTTCCCAATATGATTTCCTTCTTTACTTCCATTCTTCCTCCTTTCTCTAGGTCTAAGCTTCATGCTTAGATTTGCAAGTCATGTTACCCAGCCCTACTCTCTTCACCAAGGGGTGAGAATAGACTGATCCCCACCCCTCTTACTCCTGAGGGATCTTACACTGCTGTGTGAACTCTACAGTCTCGGGACCCTGCAGCATCTGTGCACTGGATTGCTTCCCCGAGGCTGTTCAAAGCAGTACGTTTTTCCAAAATAGCCTTATCATTAACATCTACACAGCTACCAGACACTTTGGAAAGGTAGTTTACTACTATGAGGCTATTTGCTAGTATTAAAATTCTTCAGAATTGGAGTTATTTGAAATACTATTTTGGTTGACTTAAGTGTTGAGAGAGAATTCTATAACCGATCTAGAGATTCATTCAATAGCAATGACCTTTTAAAAACTTACATTAAGTAAAACTGCCAGTAGAATAAATCATAAATGTATGTAAGAGCTTCCTCTATTTACTACTGTTGAACTTCAGTAATTTTTAGAGGCTACTAATTGGTCAAAATGTTTTTAAGTGTGCTCTTTTATTAAATGCTTGTGTAAGTTTTGTAATTCAGTACAGAAAAGGTTGACCTTGTAATGTACATTTTTTGTATGTAAAAAGTCTTTTAAGTAGCCTTATCCTTATTTAAATAAACCGATTAAAATTATCTTGAGTAGATCCATCATTCATAAAAAAAAAAATGGAAAAAATACTGTAATGACTTGAATAAACTATTTCAGAAAGTATTGTTCTGAACAGCGCATCCTTCTCTGCTTTGGTTGGTTGGACATGAGCGTGGTCCAGACATTGGAAACCTTCCTTGGGGTGCCTGAGGTAAGAGTGTGGTCAGTATTCTGATGTTCGCACAGCATCATGCCTCAGAGGCTGACAGAGAGGTGAAAAGATAGGTCCTTGGTTGTCGCCATGTAGTATAAACATCCCACACAAAATGGGACAAATCAGAAATTGGCGGAGAGATTTTAGTGTGGTCAGAGAAGTAAACCATCCATGTTTCTTCATTTTAGTATGTGGGGAGCCTCCACTGATCAGATTGTGGATGTTCAAACTACTGTGTCTGGTATAAACCCCTGATTTCTAAGTTGGTGTCTTAAGTAGGGACTGAAAGTGCTAAATTAAGTAACTTGGAAAAGATTTGGGTAGTTTCCAACTATGGACAAAAAAAAAGACACACACAGACACACACACACACACACACATCATAAAAAAAAAAAACCTTTAGATTGTCTGATTAACAGAAGTGTCTTTTTTCTTTTGGTTGCATACTAGCTTGATTTCCTTATTGTGGAATAGCAAAGATGTGAGTTTCTGTGTGTTTCTTTCTATCTACTGTTGTAGTCTTAAGGATGAACAAAATGATTAAATTCTTGGTTCCATGGAGAAGACCAAACAATGAACATTGAAATAGAAGATAATCGTAATGGTGGAAAGGAAAGGAAGCATAAGGGTGGAGCATGTGGCTGCTGTAAACACTGATTTGGAAAGCCTGTCAAGAGAGAAGATGGTTTTTCTTTTGAAGTTTAGTGTGTGTGTGTGTGTGTGTGTGTGTGTGTGTGTGTGTGTGTGTGTATCAGAGGGCACTATATGTCTCTGTGGAGGACCAAGGGTGACTCCAGGAATCATCTTGGATTGCTTCTCCCTCTTTTTTGCTTGCCTCTGGGATTTCCCAGGCCCCGCCCATCAGGGCCAGCAGTGCAGGCCTCTGCCATTTCCACTGGCGTTTTTTATGTGGGATCTGTATCCGAACTCAGGACCTTCTGCTTGTGAGTCTTAACCCCTGAGCCATCTCTCCAGCCCAGAAGAGGAGAAGATTTAAAGCAAGAATGATCAGTCTTTTGGCTTTTGGGGAAACATGAATATAGAATTGTCATGTGTCACACATTAAATATAGTAATGACAGCTAATGAGCAAAATCAAAGGCTCTGTGTTACAGTTTTTGTGATATCTGCCAGCACAATTTAAGCAAATCCTCACAAAATCCAGATGATGTGATTGATGGTGGTAACCCATTTCAGAGTCTTTATCTGTTTAAATTCCTTTTTTATTTTTTCACAGTTGCATACATGTGTACAGTGAATTTAAGTCATTTTCCTCCAAAATTGCCAGGTTGCATTCCTCCATCACAAATATTCCTCTTCCTATTTTCATGTCTTGTGTGTGACCCAAGAACTTTAATCAGAGTAGCCTGATGAGCACGTGCCTGGGCACCAGCTGGCGCATGGGCAGTATTCAGTGGTTCTCATGTCGCAGAGCAGCTCTCCTTCCCACAGCCAGCATTGACCTCCGCGAGGGATGGTGCCTCAAGAGGTCTTTTGCCTTCCATGAATAGATGTCAGGACAAGTCTTGTGAGGGCAATACAGCTGTAGTGAGATCACGGTGCAGTAGCCCTGCTGTGTCCAGAGGGCACCCTTAGCACTGGCACCCTTAGCACTCCTCCCTACCCTCTGACTTTTAACCCCTTTCTTCAGCATTCCCTGAGTCTTGAGTGAAGGGAGGGGGCGATGTACATGTACTCTTTTGGACTGAGCACTCTACAGTCACTAATTCTTAGTGCATTGGTTATTATTGCTACATGCCTTCATTACAAGACACTTCTGATTGAAGGCTAGGAGCTGCACTAATTCGGGACTGTGAAGCTATTTAGAAGGCAGTTTGATGCTATGTATGTAATGCAAAAAAAAAAGTTTGTTCTCCCCTAGGCTTATAACCTTCCCATCCACAGGTTTTTAGCCTGGTTTACAGTACCAAGCCTGAGTGTCCTTCTGAAGAGTGGGAGTTTAATCAGAAAGTGGTTGGTTACTCCCATACTGTTCGTGCCACTGTTGCACTAGTGGGCATTTCTTGCCAGGGTGATGGTTGTCATAGCTCATGAAATTCACAACTTGGTGATACTGTTGACATTTTTCCCCTCAGCAGCCTTTATATAGGACCTTCTGGTATTGTGAAAGCTAGTTAGCAAGAAACTTCCAGATCAGTTCCAGTTTGATTTTTTTTCCCATGTCCTATGATTTTTTTTCCTTGTCTACAGCAATAGGGTCTTAGCATCAGATTCTGATGGGCAGCCAAGAGCAGTAGCAAAGCCTGTGTTGTTGCTGAGGGCGTCTCTGGAACCTTCCTGACCCACCACTTGCATAGAGGTATCCTCCAGCACTGGTTGATGAAAAAAGGAATTTTTATAAAATTAATGGAAGAAAATACAGTTGCCACTTAGAACGTAGGCTGTCATTGCATAGCGTATACATCAAGAAGATTCCTGCACAAAAGCATTAAGAATGGATCATACCATGCAAATCATCAGTTAAAATGAGTTTCATAAAGGCCAAAGGATTAAATCATTGCAGACACCAGAGTTCTTTGAGAATGTAGATGTTGACAGTGGCAGCCTCTTTCACTCCAGTGAAACATTAAAAAGATCTTATGATTTGTCATGTTATCAAGTTGTTTGTGGTATAAAAACATTGTGCCGGAACCTGACAATGAAAGCAGCCTTGCAGATTTAACATTTTAATGAATTTAACTGCTCAATTAAATGAAGTAAACATGGGTTTTCAAAGTGAAAACCTACTTATTAATACAGTGTTTGAAATCAACAGTTATTCCAAGTGAAACTACAATTGAGGGAGGTCCAGAAACAAGAGTTTATGTATTTCAATGTGTTGAAATATATAATAGCTCGTCTCTGGAATCCCGTCTGTGTCTCCTGTGTGCCAGGTATACAGCTGGCCACCACCCGCCTGGCTTTTGCATGGATTCTGTCGATCTAAACTCTAATCCTTTTGTGTGTGCTGCAAACACTTTAGTGCTGAGCATCTCCCCAAGCCCTGATTTTTAAAAAAAATTTTTTTCTGACAATCTGTTGCAGTTATCCTGCATGGTTGCTGATAAAATCACCATCAAACAGCTTAAGGGAACAAGGGGTTTACTGTCTTATGATAGACCAGTTACAGTTCCTAGTCCAGCTTGACGGGAGAGCTCACACCAGCACTAGAGGTGAGGGAGGTGGCCACACCACCTTCACATAACGGCTGAGAGAGGGACGAGCCTTACTTGCCAGCTTCCTCAACAGCGCTATTCTATTGACGTGTCCAGGGCCTAGTCTCACTCACCATGGGCTGAGTCTGCCCCATCAACTAGACAATCTCCTGCAGTTTTGCTCAGGGCTTAATTCAACTACTGATTATCTACAAAGGTGCTCAGACCTCAAATCTTCAACCATCAAGTTGAAACCTGTACCTAACTATGATACAGTCTCATAAGTGTATACAATGTACTTTAGTTATACCTGTCTCTGCCCTCCTCTAACTCTCCGGCCTTCCCCCATTGTGTCCCACCCCATGTTCTCATTTATTTTTTAAAACTGAACTGTAATATTTGAGCAGTAAGAGAAAATACATTTAGGATGTAGATAGCTGTTATGATTAAACTTCCAGCTCCACATGGTTAAAGACTCACCATAAAGCTACAGAACAGCAGTTTTGTCTCCTGTGAGGCTGAGTATGCCCACAGTGTGAGCTTAGGTAGCCTGAACCATGGGAGACCATCCGTGGTGTGAGCTTAGGTAGCCTGGCCCGTGGGAGACCATCTGTGGTGTGTGGGCATGGAGCCAGGCCCATGGGAGATCATACGTGGTATGGAGTGCAGAGATCCAGGAATTCAGGGGCTTAGCAGGTACTGATGGGTCTATTCAAATGTTCAGTCAGAAAATGCTGAGCATAGGCAGAGGGGCGGGGTGGCGGGGCGCGCCCCGCCGCCCCGGCCCCTCGGATGCGCTTATATAGTCCAGGCGGGCCCGGGACGCCGGCGAGTGGCCGAGCCGGAGCTGCGGTGTCCCCGGGAAAGGTTTACAGCTCTCACACCTCTGTTTTCACAAAGCAGCGGAGCACTATGAATGTTAATGACCTCAAAGTCAAGTTGTCCAAAGCTGGGCAAGAACACCTGCTGCAGTTCTGGAATGAACTGGACGAAGCCCAACAGGTAGAGCTTTATGCAGAGCTCCAAGTCATGAACTTTGAGGAACTGAACTCCTTCTTCCAAAAGGCCATCGAAGGGTTTAACCAGTCCTCCCACCAAGAGAAAGTGGATGCGCGGATGGAGCCGGTCCCTCGAGAAGTGCTGGGCAGTGCTACTAGAGATCAAGACCAGCTACAGGCCTGGGAAAATGAAGGACTTTCCCAAATTTCTCAGAACAAAGTAGCAGTTCTTCTTCTAGCTGGTGGACAGGGGACAAGACTTGGAGTTGCATATCCCAAGGGGATGTATGACGTTGGTTTGCCATCCCACAAGACACTTTTTCAGATTCAAGCAGAACGTATCCTGAAGCTACAGCAGTTAGCAGAAAAACACTATGGCAACAAGTGCATCCTTCCATGGTACATCATGACCAGCGGCAGGACAATGGAGTCCACGAAGGAATTCTTCACCAAGCACAAGTACTTTGGTTTAAAAAAAGAGAATGTGATATTTTTTCAGCAAGGAATGCTACCTGCTGTGAGTTTTGATGGGAAAATTATTTTGGAAGAGAAAAATAAAGTCTCAATGGCTCCAGATGGGAATGGTGGTCTGTATAGGGCTCTTGCAGCCCAAAACATTGTAGAAGATATGGAGCAAAGAGGCATTTGGAGCATTCATGTTTACTGTGTGGACAACATATTGGTAAAAGTGGCAGATCCCCGGTTCATTGGATTTTGCATTCAGAAAGGAGCAGACTGTGGGGCAAAGGTAGTAGAGAAAACGAACCCTACAGAGCCAGTTGGAGTGGTTTGCCGAGTGGATGGCGTGTACCAGGTGGTGGAGTACAGTGAAATTTCTCTGGCAACAGCTCAGAAACGAGGTGCTGACGGACGACTGCTGTTCAACGCGGGGAACATCGCCAATCATTTCTTCACCGTTCCATTTCTGAGAGATGTTGTCAATGTTTATGAACCTCAGTTGCAGCATCATGTGGCTCAAAAGAAGATTCCATACATCGATTCCCAGGGACAGTTAATTAAGCCAGACAAACCGAATGGAATAAAGATGGAAAAATTTGTCTTTGACATCTTCCAGTTTGCAAAGAGGTTTGTGGTGTATGAAGTATTGCGGGAAGATGAGTTCTCTCCACTGAAGAATGCCGACAGTCAGAATGGGAAGGACAACCCGACCACTGCAAGGCATGCTTTGATGTCCCTTCATCATTGCTGGGTCCTCAATGCGGGAGGCCACTTCATAGATGAAAACGGCTCTCGCCTCCCAGCAATTCCCCGCAGGGCTACAAATGGAAAGTCAGAGACCATCACGGCTGATGTGAATCACAACTTGAAGGATGCCAATGATGTACCAATCCAGTGTGAAATCTCTCCCCTCATCTCCTATGCTGGAGAAGGAATAGAGAGTTATGTGGCAGATAAAGAATTCCATGCACCTTTAACCATCGACAAGAATGGAGTCCATGAGCTGGTGAAAAATGGGATATGAACCATAAACGAAGATCTACTACAATAAAAAGTAGCTTTTATTTTTGATAGACCTTCTGTGAATCTACAGGACCTCTCCTGGAAGACTGAAGTTTGAACATCTGCGGACTTGCATTTCATTTGCTGATATCTGATAAACTTTCACAAACTTCCCAGATCCACATGACTGGATTTCAAATAGCATTTTCTTGATTCTCAACTTATTGAAGGTCTTATTTATATTTTTAACTGTATAATTTTTTTCCAAGCCAAGGAAATTATTGGCTATCCAGAAAACTTCCTACAACTTGACTGTAGTTGGCTGCTCAACACAATTTGATTGGAAGCTGGAAACGTTTGTCTTAGAAGTTGTACATAGTAATAAGTCATTGTACATGCCAGAAAGTTTCTATGGTACTAAAAATTTGTTTTATTTTATCAAGCATTAAACTTTTTTAAGAAAATAACTGGACAGCAAAATAAAAAAAAAAAAAAAAAAAAAAGAAAATGCTGAGCATAGACATAGCCTTTCTCATCTCTGCCGCCTCCTGACACAGCATGACATGACATGCCACAAAGCAGCCACATGTGTAACACTTTTAGCCAGGTGAAGTGTTTCTGTTAGGCTTCCTGTTTTGAGATTTAGAAGCCATGCTAGGATTTTAAAAAGTAGTAAGTAAGAAAACTGACAGGAGGGGCTGGCTCAGGGGTTAAGCCTCTGCCTTGCAGGAGGAAGGTCCTGAGTTCGGAACCTAGACCCTATGTATAGATGTCAGGTGGAAGCGGGGGCGGCCTGCGCTTCTGGTCCTGGTAGGGCGGAGCCTGTGAATCCCGGGACAGAGTAAACAAAGAGGAGGTGGAGGCGTCCGTGGTGGTTCCTGAATTCGTTCCTGGTTCTACACACACACACACACACACACACACACACACACACACACACATGCATACACGCACAATTGAATAAATAAAAAAATTAAAAGAAAGAAAACTGACAGGAGTATCAGTTGTCAATGCAATGTAAAGAGGAGACTAATTAGAGAGTGACGTATGTGTCATAGTTGAGATATGGACGTGTTAAATAAAAACACCTGTTTTTCTGATATGACACATGTATCGTTTGTTTGGTAGGTGAAAATGTTATTGATAATTGCTATATATGCTTGCCAAGTCACCATACCGATTCTATTGGAAGAAAACACACTGGAGGCTAAACACTTCTATGAAACTGGAGTAATATGTACACACAGATGGTGAGAGCCCGTGTGAGCTTATTTTGTGTGACACTGTGACATGGCACCGCCTCTACAAAGTTTTACAAAAAAAATACAAAAAGAAATTCATGTTTTAAAAAGATTTGTGTTTGGCTATATTCATATCTATCCTGGGCTGCAGATTGAATGCTCCTGTTTTATAGCATGGCTAAGAGGTACTCTAAGAAGCATCCTGGATGTGACCAGTTGCAAATGACCTATGTTTTTGTTGTTGTTTTGTTACTTTTATTAAAGATAGGATAGGAAAGCCTGTTTTCTATCACTCAAGTATGGATTAGTCTCATAATTTCCTTTTTTCAAATGAATACTGACTTTTTCAAGTCCAAACCTCTGCTACAGAATAAAAACAAACAAACAAACAGATTTGCTTGCTGAAATACTAACATAGTAACCAAATGTGTGGCCATGAATTGCCAGTTCCTTGTTAGGTATGGGTGATGATTCACAGAATCACAAGTGAATAAAATAGGGGAGTTTGGTTAGTGTTACTAAGCCACTAAGTGCAAGTAACAGGAAACCAGGTAATGAAAAACTGAAAGTCCTAAGGTGCAACATGCTAGCGTCTGAGAAGATCAATGGGAACCATATCGCATAGGACCTTCACGTGGTCAACTGTGGTAGAGATTTTGGCTTTCAACCTAAGAGCAATCAGCTGTTAAGTCTTTGAGATTTAAGCAGAACATTTATTTTAATGAAAAGTCCAGTTAAATAACCATACAATAGTTCTAAACACTTTCTTCTTTAAAAAAATGTTTAAGTGTGTGTGTGTGTGTGTGTGTGTGTGTGTGTATCAGGAGGCACTGTGTGCCCTTGTGGAGGACCAATGGTGACTTCAGGAATCATTCTGGATTGCTTCTACCTTCTTTTGCTTCACTTGGAGTCCAGGCTCAGTCTTCCAGAGCCAGAAGTACAAACCACCACCATTTTCACCTGATTTTTTATGTGGTATCCAGGATCTGAACTCAAGTCCTCCTGCTTGGGAGATAGAGTCTCAACCCCCTGATCTGTCTGTCTTTCTAGCCCACAATTTTTCCTTCTAATACAATCACTCAGGTTTTGTTTTTCAATCTTTGGATACATAGTTTGAGCTAGCATACTCTTTGTACGTTATCTGAATTCTTAAATTTCCCTTTCTTGCACATACATATACGCAAGTGTGCATGTGTATCAGAGCGCGCTGTGTGTGCCTGTGGCGAAGCCCAAGTGGGACATAAGGAATCACCTTGGATTGCTCTACCTCCTTATTGCTTTGCTGTGAAGTTTCCCAAGTTGCTTTCCAGGGATAGAGGCCACTGCCATATTCACCCAGCATTTTTTCATGGAATCTGGGAATCCAAATTCAGGTCTATTGCTTCTGAGGCAAAAGCTTTAACCCTTGAGCCATCTTCCTATCCCATAATTCCTTTAAATTTCTAATAAAATTCATAGGACTGTTTCAGGCCTGTGGAAAAATAGTGCATACTTTGCATACATGCATTCTAGTACATAGAAAACCCAGAAATTTTTATATTCTTCTCATCCAAAATTTCCTTAGTGACATAGTTGGCATGGTATGTTTGTCAAAATGAGCTAATATTGATGCATTATTATTAACTAAAGTCAATTCTTTGTTCAGATCTCTAGTTTTCATTCCAGGATCCCACTTAGATCCCTTATTTCCTTTGATTCTTAGTCGTAACCAATTCTCAGACTTTCCTTGCCGTATCGATCTTGACAGTTGAGTGGTATTCATCAGATGTTTTCTAGTGTCCCTCAAGTGAGACTTATCTAATATTTTCTCATGTTTTAGGGTGATGATACAAAGGTAAAATGCCATTCTCATCACTTCGAGGTTAACCTGGATTGCCTGGCTGCAGTAGTTTTTAGATTTCTTCACCAAAAAGTCCTCCCTTTCATACCAAGCCTTTCAGAAGGAAGACAGGTAGAAGAATGAGTAGTTGTGTCTACCTTGTAGGTCAGGTGTCTGCATAAACTACTTGGGATTCTGTATAAGAGATTTGTTTCTTCTTCAAGATGAATTTATTATAAGTAGTCTGTGGACTCAGAAACTTAGTTACACTATGAGTTATTATCTAATGTTCTTTATTTTGTTTGAATTGTTCACATTTAGCTTGCACAAGCCAAGGTCTTTTAGTAAAACTTCATTTATTTAATTGTGTGTGTGTGTGTGTGAGAGAGAGAGAGAGAGAGGGCACTGTATGTCCCTGTGGAGGACCAAGGGTGACTTTGGTAGTCATCCTGGATTGCTTCTACCTTCTTTTCGCTTCACTCTGGGATTTCCCAACCTCTGCCTACCAGGGGTAGAAGTGCAGGCCACCGCCATTTCTGCCTGGTGTTTTTATGTCGGACCTGGGATCCAAACTCAGGACCTTCTGCTTCTGAGGGAAGCCTTAATCCCTGAGCTATCTCTCCAGCCCAAGCTGAGGTCTTTTAAGTTATTTCTTTTTGTCTTCCCTTCATTGTTTTCTTTTAATCATGTCTTTATTTTCTGTCACTGTAGGCTCTGACAGGTTTGTTTTGTGAATTTATTGCCCACGTTGTAGGATCATCCATTTCCCTGAAAAAACTGGTTTCATCTTATTGAAGAAAAATTAAAACCCCCCAAGCTGTGTGTACCAGGTGTGCTCACTGCTACTGGGGCGTCCGTCCTTCAAGCTGCTGCTCCTGCTCTGCTTCTCAAGGTGCGAAGGTGCTGCCAACTGCAGTTTTACTATTTAGTGAAAAGGAACATGCCAAATTAATTTTCCCTATTTTCTATCATGTCTGTCTGTCTTCTATCTACCTGCCTGTCGGTCATCTGTCTGTCTGCCACAGGCTTATTTTGTTTCATTTCGAGACAGTATGTAGCCCCTGATGGTCTTGAACTCATTGTATAGCCCAAGCTGACCTTGACCCTTGATCCCTGGGATTTCCACTCTGCCAATGTGCACCACTGCGGCTTGCTGTGAAAGGGAGGACTTTTCGGTGAAGAAATCTAAAAGCTACTGCAGCCAGGCGATCCAGGTTAACCTCCAAGTGATGAGAATGGCATTTTACCTTCGTATCACCACCCCAAAACATGAGAAAACAGTAGATAACTCTCACTTGAGGGACAGTAGAAAACATCTGATGAATACCACTCAACTGTCAAAATCAAAACAGCAAGGAAAGTCTGAGAACTGGTCGTAACTAAGAATCAAAGGACATATGGCATCTAAGCGGGATCCTGGAATGAGAGGAATAGTCATTCTCCACCTCTTGCTGCGCGTAGCATGGCCGAAACAAGGTAGATGATACGTTTTGGCTCATGGTTTCGGAGTTGCAATCTGTGGGTGAAGCTGATGCCATGTTTTTGGCCTGCGGTGAGTCGTCCTATCTTGGGGGCAGCTGCAGTGAGGCAGAGCTGTACAACTCCTGCAGCTGGCAGAGGGCGGCGGCCTTGGCAATGGCTCTCCCTCTCCATTCTATCTGGCCAGCAGCCTGTCGGAACATGCCGCCCACACTGGGTTGGGGTGCCCTTCCTTACGTAAATCTCCCAGGTCCTCACAGACATGATTGAAAGGCGGCTTTGCTGATCTAGACACCTTCACTTTTCTGTTAAAACAGCCCCAAAGCCTGTGGAGTTCATTTCATTTACATACATCTAGCTGCACAAATGCTTATAGATGGCAGGGATGAAGTCACCGAGTCTGCTTGCCCCACCCATGTTACCATGTTGGTAACTGTTGTGCTAGGTCCTTGCAGCTGGTTTTTGGCCCTAGGTTCAGTGTTGCAGTTCGCACTTTTAGACGTGGATATCATCAGGACGTTGACTTCTCGATGTCAGCCATCTTTTGAGTTCAGAAATGGGACTTGCTCTGCGGTCATCCTTCTCCGTCAGAGGAGACTGTCTGGCTCTGTGCCCTGGTCTCTGCACCAGTGAGCTTTGTTTTCTCCCGGCTTTCATTTTCTCTTCTGTCAAGCAAGATGGATTGCACTGTCTTCTTACTCCCCTGTATGTCTCGAATTTACCTTACGCTTCATCCCCAAGGTTCTTGGTTAACACCCAGGAAGACAATGAGAAATGCCTCCTATCTGCACAGGCATCACTGAGCATACCTGGGAATTGTTAGGCATTTGACCTAGGTTGCTAACATGGTATAATTAGCACATCAGCCCAGTGCCGCTCTGCTCTGATTTAGTATATGTTGCGTGGCGTTGCTAATCTAGACACCTTCAATGAAGTGAACAACAAAATAGCCGCCACTTAATACAAGACTTTTAAGATCTCACCTATTGACTGGTGACATTCCCCCAGAGGCAGAGTGACAGAGAGGGGCTAGGATGCACATGCCTGTCCACGTGCCCTCACGTGTGAGGTTGGGAGGTGCCTCGGAGCACAGAAGCAGAGGAAGATAACTATATTTGTGGAGGTTGGTGGGTCCCTGGGTTCCACTTAGGCAGCCACGGGGAAGCCGTCGGCCTTGCCGTGGGGAGCTACCTTTGCATCACCCCTGCTCCTGTTGGTAATCTTCACCCCCTACTCCTCCAAGTAAGCCCAATGAACTCATTGGTTGTTAAGCTGGACCTTGGCATAATTGTTTCTTTGGTCTGTCATGGAGCTCGCCTCTGAGGTGATGTCTTCCCCAGGAACAGCCTTCGTGTCACAGTATACTAGTGAAACACCTTTTCCAGGCCACTTGGAGGTTACTTAGTAGGCTGCCTCTTGCCTTGTGGGCAGGACCTGGCTGAAGCTGGCTGGTGTCTGGTTGTGGCAAGTCAGTTCCGTGCTCAGCACTGACCCTGGGCTACATCTCTGTAATGACGGGTTTTCTCTGCTGCCTTCCAAGGTGCTGTCATGCCGACAGCACTGAGCCCTTGTGCAGACATTTGCGTCATCCCCATAGAAGCAAGTTTTCATCAGGACAAAGCGCAGCCGTCACTGTAGTTCCAAGGCACATGTATCACGACAGATATGCATCCTGCTTCCGGTCCCCTTAGAGTGACCTTGTAAATGGAGCTGCTTACCAGTCACTTCACTGACTAAATTTCCATGGTAGTTGAAAGGGAATTACTTTTATTTAAAATTGTACAATACTTTAAATATTGCCACAAGGTTTAAGTTTCGAATTTGTTGTATAAAATAGTTTGGACCTCAATGGAAACTGGAGACACTCACTGATGGTGAAAATCAGTAGCTCTCATTGTAGGATGTATAACAAGAAGCAGTAGCTAATGTACTGTTTAGAGTTGGAGGTTTTCATTTTTTTTTTCAGCCATTAAACATGAGAGAAAATAGCTTGTTCTACATTCTTAACTGTAATGAGCCATTTTTTTAAACCTTAAAAGCACTGAATCTCTGACAGGCAAAACCCAAGAAAATTAGGCCATTTTTTGATACTCTGCTGACATCGCTGTGGTTTCATTACTGCAATATGTGGGAGAAGCAGGTCTACAAACACGGTGGAAGGCCAGGGGCTTCAGTTGCTGGGAGACTCCTTGGGTCTGATTACCCACAATTTGCCTGTGCTCTTGTAGGAAATGTCTCACCATGCCTCTGTAAATAACCCAGTTAAATGAATTGGTGCATGTTAGACTTGGGTGGAATTTTTTTTTTTTTTTTTTTTTTTTTGGTCCACTGCTATGTGGTATTTGGGATGAGTAGACGCTCATTCACATCTTCCCAGGGAATGTCGCCCAAACAGGGGCCGTGGCAAACAGATGAGCTTGGGAGAAGCAGATGCCTGTGTCTGGGAGGAGTGATAAGAATGCCTGCCTGACGCTGGGGTGCCGGCTGCTTCGCCCCTGCTGTGTGTGAAGAGACATGTAACCGGGTTTGCGCTGTCCGTGTGAAGGAGTGTCAGCGATGGGGGTCTCAGGATGGCCCTCTTCCTTTGGGTGGCTGGGCACGTCTCGTGAACGGGGTCCATCGGTGAGTACAAGGTGCCCTTCAAGCGGCTGACAATCAGAAGAGTATTTTGCAATCCCCGAAAGCCTGGGATGAGCCATGGTATCTGAGCTCAGTCGCCAGGCCTTTGCTGTGGGTCAGAAGATAAGCAGCCCAGGCTTGGCTGTCTGTCAGAGAGAAGGGGAGGAGCTACGAGGAGAAAACTGGCAGGGGCTGTCCTCCACCAGCCTCTGAGTTGGCAGGAAAAATGGGGGTAAAGGTTACTAGTCTTAGAGCTGGGGAATAAGGAATGAATACAAATCAGATGTCGGAACCCATGGGAGCATCAGACACTGGGGATCGAGGCAGGTGTGAGACAAGGTAGCCTGCGAACCTAACCTGTGAGACAGAGGAAGAGAAGTGCGAGATGGGCATGCAGAGGAGCCCTTGATGATGTCAGAGCGTGGGACCTTGTAGGAGGCAGGCAGCATTCCACCTCTTAACGGCTGCAGTTAGAAAAGACTTTTTAGCAATGAAAAAAGAACCTCTCATTATCTGGCTTGTGGGCTGTGGGACCTGGGGGCAGGTAGGGTCCGTCTGAGTGCACGGAAGTCGAGACACGGAGTGGCAGTCGAGACCCGGAGTGGCAGTATTCTTCGTGCCTCCTTGAGACAGGGGCTAACTGGTCCCCATGAATAGTAGGGACTGGAAGTTAACAGAGAAAGGACACGCATCAGAGAGGGAACAGGGTGTGGGAGAAGCAGTCGTTGATGTTTGGTTCATTAGGTCAGAAAATGCTGTGTTCACAGACTTCCGTGGCTTAGCTGAGCCCCCAGGTGGGTCAGGATGTTGGGAGGGAGGAGGGCTCTGGTAGGTCTGAGTGACTTACATCAGCGGGTAACCGGTTGTGAAGTACAATCAAGAGGCGCGAGAAAAAGGAAATCACACAGGGGAGGCTGTCAGGTCACTTGACAGCAAATGGTTGGAAAATTTGTGTGCAGAGTGGTACGTTAGACGTCACCACCCCCGTGGGTCCTGGTGCTTCCCATGGTCTTGTGTTTGACTACGTAATCACCAGCTGGCGGCGCTGTTTCGGGAAGTTGTGGAGCCTTTTGGAGGCGTGGCCTACTAGCATTTAGAAGAGGGCATTGAGTAGAATAACTACTGTTAGTTATAGCCAGAGCTTTCTGGTTGCTGATTCTCCAAGATGGGAACTGCAAGTGTCCACCGTCACTGACAGTTGCTGACCTGCCTTCCCATACTTGTCCTTCATGACAGAGTACAGTCTGAAACCTGCCACAGTAAATCCTTCCTCCTGCCTTTGTTTCTGTGCATTTGTTATAGCAACAGCGAAAGTAATGAATACAATGTCCCTCATTGTATGGATGAAGAAAATGTGGTATGTATACACAAATGTAATTGCATTCGGTCATAACAAATAAAATTATGTTATTTGCAGGAAAATGGCGGAACTGGAGATCACGTTATATAAAATAAGCCAAACTCAGAAAGACAATTATCACAAGCTTTCTCTCATTCATATATAGAATATAAATTTAAATATATAGAGCGAGGGCAAGAGAGATGGGTTAGAGGTTAAGCCTCTGCCTTGCAAGCAGGACTTGAGTTCAAATCCCAGGTCCCAGGTAAAAACACCAGGTAGAAATAGTGGTAGCTTTTGCATTCCCAATCCTGTAAGAACAGAGCAAAAAGGAGGTGGAACAATTCAGGATGAAAGAAGGAAAGAAAGAAAGAAAATAGAAGAGGGATTAATGTACGAGGAGTACTGAGGGGTAAAGAGAAACAGTACTACAAGCTTCCTTATATGTGTGTAAATGTGATATAAAAGCAGAAGGGGGCCTGACTGAGAACAGAAGAGGACCAAGGGGAGGGGAGGAGGTACAGGAAAGGCAGTGGAAGGGGAGGGGCTAATATAAGCAGCACACAGTGTGTGTGTGTGTGTGTGTGTGTGTGTGTGTGTGTGTGTGTGTGTGTGTGTAAATGTCATGAAAATCATCATTTTGTGATATTCTTTAAAAAAAAATTCCATGCAAAGAACTCGATGCTTTACTTACCAGACCTTTCTCAACCTCACTGTCCTGCAAGACTGCAGCTTCTTAGAATCACACTGCAGTTTCAGAGCCTGAGCCACGAAAGCAGGACTCACCAGAGCTGTCCTTTTCCCTCCCCAGTTGGCCTGCACTGATTCACACACTCATGTCCCCAAATTGCACAAAATGTTTTGTTGAGAATAGTGTTCCTTGAGGGGGGATTCGCCCCCCTGGAGACACCGCTGGAAATGGAACCATCCCACCTCTGGCTTCAGGTTGGGGAAGGTGGTCAATGTGCAGATGTGATGAGCTGGGGCTGGATGGGAGCTGCCCCCACACATTTGGGGGGGTCCTGGCACCTTTAGGAGGCGGGTCTTGCGGTTTTGGTGGCCCAGCTTAATTCTGCAGTTCACCTCTTGCTCTCTTTGCCTCCATGATGACGGCTGTGACTTGAGCTGTCTCCAGCTTCTGCTCCCCCCACGCCTTTCCGCCATAATGGACTGTGTCTCCCCTGGAATCACAAGCCAGGGATATCTCCCTTTCTTCCCTTGCACTGTGTACTGTCTCATGGAAGCAGAAAGAAAGGGCACTACAACCAGTAGAGAAGATGTTCTCCAGTGAATCTCGAGTGCTCCTACTTGGGTTGTGGGGCAGAAAATGGCAAAACCTTAGGTCAATTAGAAATCCAGAAGACCCACTGCACACATTATCCAACCATCTGACAAGGGCTGCCACAGATTTAGAAGCTGGTTTCAAGTACTTATGCTGAGCAGAAGTCAGATTTGATTCCCACCTATTGCCTGCTGCACAGCTTGTCACTTGTCACACTGCACTGTCTTTAGGGAATAAAAGTTTGAAAGGTCACCATGCTACCGTCCTAACAGAAATGTGTATGCACTACCTAGACCACAAGCTGTCTCGCCGCATCCAATGGGATGCTATGCTAGGTGAGATTATTTTATAGACTGCTGCCAAATTCTGAGCTTCTTTGCAGAAAGATGACAACAATGTCTCTAGGTCAAGTTACTCTTGTCGTCCTTCACTTTATTTGAAGAGCAGCTAAAGACCCAGACCCATGACCCCCCAAACTTGGTTCACTGTCATTAGTCTCCTGTTTTCTGTGTGTGTGTGTGTGTGTGTGTGTGTGTGTGTGTGTGTGTGTGCGCATGTCTGTGGATGTACGCAGGAGAGGACACTGTGTGTGCCCATGAAGGTCAAGGGCGAAGCCAGAACATTCTGGATTGCTTTACCTCCTTATTGCTTTTCTCTGGGGTGGGCCAGGCTCCACCATCCAGGGCGGGAAGTAAAGGTTGCCGACATTTCTGTTTGGCATTTTTACATGGGATCTGGGATCCGAATTCAGGTCCTTTGCTTGCAAGACAAAGGGCTTCCTATTTTCTGTCCATATTCTGGAACTGATATTCATGCATTACATGTGCGTTGTTAGCCAGCAGGAGAGCTTAGAAGGTATAAAGAGAAAATGGGGAAGGCGAGGAATGCTGCCAGGAAGCTTCCTTGGAGCAGTGTTGCTGAGGTTTTGCTTGCTTCCACTCCAGCCCACCAGTGACTGCTAGACCCTCCAACCAAGTGTCTCATAGAAAACCTCAACATTCGGGGGCTGGAGAGGTGGCTCAGGGGTTAAGCCTCTGCCTTGCAGGCGGAAGGTCCTGAGTTCAGATCCTAGACCCCAACGTATAGACGCCGGGCGGAAGTGGGGGCGGCCTGCGTTTCTCGTCCTGGTGGGGCGGAGTCTGTGAATCCCGGGAGAGAGTAAACAAGGAGGTGGAGGTGGTCCATGGTGGTTCCCAAATTCATCCGTGGTTCTACACACACATACACGCGCACAATTGAATAAATAATAAAAAAAAGAAAACCTCAACATTCAATCATCCCTTCACACGTCACTCTTGCTGAAGATTTTGTTCTAAATGACTTTATTGTAAGCTACATAATCTTTCTCTAGGCTTTACATTAAAAAAAGGACGTTACAGGGATGCAAATACCAACTCTTCCTTGAAAAGCTTTCAAGTTCGTTACAAATTAATTGCACTTAAAAATTAAATAGACAGTGAAGGAAGGATGCCTTTATCAAGACCTTAGTCAAAAGGGCATTTATACTTAGCTGGGCCTTGCATGACTACAGCAATCCCAGCCCATTTTCCCACCCACGTTTTTTTCCTTCCCTGGGACTGAACTAGAACAGAGGGCTAAAGGGTGTCGACAAAACATGGAGGCCATTGGGCAGTGACAAGAAAGCATCGAGATGGCTGGTGGGAACTGGAACGCAATATTGCCTGGGTGAGAAAGAAAAGGTATGAACCTGGGCTCTGCGCGAGTCCCAGCTCTACTTGGCCGTCAGATGTCCTTCCCGCAGTCGGGGCAGAAGATGTCGTCCCTCTCGGTGAGGAAGCCCCGCCCCACCAGGGACAGCGAGCACTTCTTGCAGTTGAAGCAGTCGTTGTGCCACTGCCGCTCTTCAAAAGAGATGTACTTCGTGCCACCGAGGCCTGCGACCGAGAAAACAGGGGGTGGAGAAGGAGGAGGCGTGTTACTTGATGAGAACAGCGGCAGAAACTGCAAAGGTGTAGAGGGACACGTTACCTCCCTCCATGTTCTGTAGAAACAATAGCATCTTGTCCACTAGTTCACACACTTCCCTAGATGTCTGACTGGCCAAAGACTCTAAGGATGGGATGTTTGCACACCTGTTCCCAGAGTGCTGGGGCCAAAATATGACAATACTCTTTTCTGTCTGAGACGCTAAAGAGTGAGGTGTTTCTGTCTCGAAGCAAGCTCAGTGGACTCCTGTCTGTGTTGACAGAGAATCCTTGTGTGCCCTGCCTGACACTGCACCCTGCATGTGTGATATCTGCGCTTCCTAATAAAAACAGCCACAGAGCGTCGTCAGGAATGGTGACATCTGAAGTCCTCTGGTATGAGTTAAACTCCTATCAGATCTTTACAACAGCCACGGGCTTCGCAGGCAGTCAGAAACAGGGAATTGTGCTTTGAGCCATTTCAACATTGCTTGGACTGTGTGATAGGCATGTTGAGTTTCTAGTCTAGTGACCAAAGGCTGAGAATTCACATCTAATCAGTTCTTCTGCACAGCCCTGAGGAACTCAGTCATTGGAAGAAACTGGCAGAGAAACTGCCTTCAATAGCATGCGCTATCTGCTGTGGGCTCGGGATATAGCTCAGTGTTTAGGTGCTTGTGAGCAGGATGAAGCCCTGGGTTCGATTCCTAGCACTCTGGGTGAGTGCATGTGTGGGTGTGTGTGTGTGGGTGCCTGCTGTTATTTGCCCACTTGTCCGTCATTCTGCAGGACACCCATACAGGCAGGAGCAGGTGACTTGTGATTTTGCTGGACTCCACAGCCAAGGGAGTAACAGTGGGAGTCAGAAGAGGAAAATCAGGAGCCTCACGGGAACAGACAGGCAGTCTCACAGAGGAAGTGGCAAGGGAGTGGCCAATCCCTGGATGAGCCCTTGAAAGCAAGGTCTGGGGTGCGCGAGGTGGGAAGGGGGTGAGTGAAAAGCCTCAGTGAAGTGGGGCACAGTGCAGTGGAAGACACAGGAGCTGCCTGTGTTAGGGACTGGATAAACCCATGCTTCGTTTTTTTTAGCAGTGCCAAGAATGGAGCCCACCGCCTGGGGCATGCTAGGCAACACTTAACACAGAGCTGCAACCGCGCATTCAGTAGTTTTATGTAAGGAAAGCCAATAACTCCCTTGACGTCCATCTGCCTGCCGATTGTCTGAGAGCTAACCCAGCACTGGGCACTGACTAGAACTATCGAGGGCAGGTGGTATGCATGGCTGTTGGCCATAAAGCAGGATTACATACATGTGTTCATCTCCCAGTTGCAATCTGTTCTGGTGGAAACTGGCCGATGAATTACAGAGTTCATCCAACTGTAAAAAGGTAGCTCCCATGGTGGAAGGAGAGAAGTGAATTCTGAAAGGTTTTCTACCCGTGTGCCACGGCAAACATGATGCGAAGCCCCTCGACTCTCTCTCTCTCAAATAATTAAATAAATAAACAAACCAAATATTTTAAAAGGTGGGACTGTTGTTCTTCTAATGGCCCGAGGTCTCAGCCTTACGGAACACTACGTACTAGCCAATGTGGTTGTGCTGCAACAGTGTTTGGGTGACGCTGGGCATGAAGACTTTCCGCACTTGGAGGTCTTCCAGCCTCTTCCCCTCAGCAGGTCATGGCGGGCCTGGGACCGAACCCACACTGGTAATGAAGTATCTGTGTCCTTCTGAATACCGCCCCACCCCTGCTCCTGATGGAGTGCATACCAACAAAGCGCATCAGCTCTCTTCTCTTAGACATAGCTTTGAAGAGTAAAACAGGTTTCTGGAGCCAAAGCCTCCCCAGTGCAGTTGGCTTGCCCAGCATGCGCGAGGCCCCGGGCCACTCTGCAGCACAGGAATACAAATCACGAGGACAGCGGCTGCAACGCAGAAGGCAAAGCCACGGCATAACTGGCTCTGGACCTGCAATACTGCAGCACGATGTGGCCTTGAGCATGATTATGGGCAAAGTCCTGTGTGCCTGGAACCTCCAAGTAAGAATTGTTTAAGGTTGTTTTCAACCTCTCCTTCAGAGTACACTGAATTCACAGCCTCCTCGTTCCCAGGTTCTGCTAACCTGCTGATAGAGTGTTAATATCTAGTTTGCTCATAAAATAAAACACATCCGGACCAAGTACCTGCTACTGAGTCACCATCCAAGCTGGCAGACCCCGGGTTTTCTCTAAGTGTCTTTGTCTTTTTTCATTCTTGCATTGCCCTAACAGAGCAACAAGGCACGGGCCACAGTAAAATCCTGCTATTCAATCACTGCGCACAGTTTGCATGCCTTGAGAGCACTCTGAAAACAAGGCGAGCCCCCTTTCCTCAGCATGGCTATCCCAAAGTGTCCTCAAGACTCCTTGTCTTGGTTGTTAAAAAGCATTGCTCTTGAACAACTAAAAGGTAAACCATTGCTGGCAGAGTCCACTTTTGTTTGTATAAAAATGCCTGCAGGGGGAGCAGAAAGCTGGATGCCTCCCCAGGGTAAAAGGGAATCGCTGCATCCAGGAATCTCAAAGGACTCCAGCTGACTGCTTGGTGGGGCTCTGCAGTCATTTTTGCGGCTGGTGTAAGTGCCTGAGATCTGATGGTCTGAATCTACCTGCTGCTATTTCTTCTCTTTCGTTTGCTGCAGACAGTCTCCGCTAGGATTTCAACTGTTTTTACTGGATGTTGCATGTGCCCAATGTGATGTCCTGTTATATCTATCTGCTACTTGCTTTTTGTTATTTTGCTTTCTATATATATCCTTAATGAACTCATCCATCAGCTATCACAGATCATTCTCTGTACAGAAGTACCACAAGAAAAAAATTACATCAAATAACTTGTTCTGTAATATTTAGTCTTTCCTAGTTCTATGCCCTGACCCTGGCCAGAAACCAATCCAGGCTTCAGGTTGGGGGATCAAAGTTTTCTCATATGTAAGTCACCTAGGAAGCTCTTAAGAACTCGAAGGGCTGCTGCAGGGTTGGAGAGAAGGTGTTTGTTTTTCTTCTCAGCGTATGGATCTCTGGTGAGCTGCAAGTCATGCCGGGGTCCCTGCCACTACGTGTGCCTCCTTTCTCTTGCCCCTTGTAAAATCTACATCAGAGGGCTCAGAGCAAACAGGAGCACTGGCGGCCATGTATGTGTGTGACGACAGCTATCCTATGCTGAAAAATTCCTTTTCAGGCTCAACTTGTGTCCTGAAACGCCAGCACTTGGGGTGAGATATAGGAATGAGAGCCAAGGGGCAAGAGTCCTAAAAGGAAGATATAGCACATACGGTCAGTTATTATTCATGCTGGTCACAGTCCACTGAAGACTGAATTAGCAAATATTGAACTAGTGCATCACGAAATGCAAGGTTAGGTTGCTGGAAACCTCTGATGACGTTTCCATCCACTGATCAATGACCCAATGTTATTTTCTAGGTGCTTCTGCTTAAATATGGGACACTTTAAATTCACTCACATTGAGGTTATGGTCAACAACACTAAGTTTCTCTTATGTATTTTCTCTGCATGGCACATTAAGTCTTCTTGTTAGGGACACTGGGTGGAAATTTGAGAACTCTTGAAAAGGATAGAAGTACCTTCCAAAATTGCAAAAATGCAAAAGAGAAAGCAAGCATGTCACGGAACAGATCGTGAGAAGGACACTCGTTTAGGTGTGTGAGCAGGAGCAAGGAAGCAATGATGCCCCTTGTTCAGCTGGGAACACACGCGTCTGGGAACTCGAATTCACCGCTGCTCTGTGGACATGCAAGGGTCGTAGAAAACACTGAGGCATTATTTCAGGTTGCAAACCTTCAGAGCATAGACAGCTGGCAAGTTTGTGCTCCATAAATAACACAATCAGCTGCATTTGTGAATTGTTTCTGCACATAAGAATCAGACAATGTTACTTTCCAATTTATTTACAAAAGCAATTTAAATTTTGTTAAAGAAGGAGAATCCTAATGATGTACTAGATACTTAATCTAAACTCAGGCTTGTGTAAGTCTTTGAAAATCTGGCAAGAAGCACATTTCAGTTCCTCCATATGGTTTTTATGGTTTTTTTTAAGAATTAGTTGCTACTTTTCATTGAAGCAATTTTCAATTATTTGATGGGCGTCAAACATCATATCTAATCCTTCACATTTAAACTTATTTTCCATAGAATGCAGCACTTTATTAAAGTTCGTAAGTGCCTCACAGAAGTTACTACGAAAACAGGATTAGAGATGAATGAATCTGTTACTGAAAAAGATCTCATTTTGCTCCCAAATAATTCTCAGGGAAAGTTTGAATTTTTTAAAAAGACTTGGTATTTTTATTACTTAATTTTTACGTGTGTGTGTGTGTGTGTTATTTGCACGCGCATGGGCACATGTGTATCAGAGGGCACTGGGTGTCCCTGTGGAAGACCCGGGGTGACGTTGGGCATCATCCTGGATTGCTTCTACCTCCTTTTTGCTTCACTCTGGGATTTCCCAGGCTCTGCCCACCGAGGGCTGGAAATAAAGTTGGTCGCCATTTCTGCCTGGGTTTTTCACATTGTGAAGCAAAATCTTAATCCCTGAGCCATCTCTCCAGTCCGGAATGTTTTTACATTTTACTTTTGTATGCAAATATAACATGAAATCTGTGTTTGTACACTGGAGGACTGTCAATTGGGAAGGTGAGTCTGTGGAGTGACGAGAGCTTGGAGTCAAAGCTAGAGGACATAGAAACTGTGTCTGAGGAAGGACATTGCAGAGATAGAGACAGCGGTGGCTTGTCTGTCCGTACCAAATAGGTTTGCAATCAATGAGCTAAATGAATAGGATTAGACAACCAACTTGATGGAACTTCCAAGACAGAGTTCCCAATTTTCTCTCCTCACCTGGCCACTTCTTGTGCAGGGGAACACTGCAAGGATGTTAGTCTGAAGCCATCAAGTCTCCGAGCTCAGTAGCTCGGCCCAGGGTCTACTCTGCCAGCCAAACAGATTTGCCAAAGTCTTGGAGGACTATGCCATGAACAGACAGCTCAGAGTGTGCCCCCTGTCCTGACCTAGCTGGGACTTGTGTCCCAATAGTGTCACTAAGATGCCCTGGGCACTTCTAAGAACCAGATCAGCTGTGGCGCGTGGATGTGTTGTGCTCACAGAAGTGTTGAGCGTGGACTCTCGGCCTGCAGGTTTGGAGATACTCTGAGGGCATAACTGAGGGGTAACCGAGGACACGGTTCTCAATAATCTGAAACTGTCAATCACTGCTAAAGCATTGGCAGTGTGCCCAGGAGAACCTCGGGATACCAACACATCCTACGCGAACACCCGGGCCTGCTTCGTCTCTGTTCCGCAAAGCACATAGTGTAAACCTGGCAGTGGGCTTCCCGGGACACTCACCACTGATGGGGTTGGTGCACCCAGCACACTTCTTGGCGTACAGGTCACAGAAGCAAGTCAGGCAGTAGGCGAACTCATCCCGGGCCGTGAAGCGCTGTCCCGACAGCTGCTGCTTGCAGGCGGTGCACACGAAGCACTCCTTGTGCCAGGGCTGCTCTCGGTAAGTCACACCTCCAGTGGTGATGGGCTGCGGAGCCAAGCACAGGGGACAGGTGGCCCCTGCTTTAGCAGACATCCCGTACTGCTGCTGTCGCGGTGCCAGCGGATGAGTCCAGGGCCCCACCCAGAACGCATCCACTCTGGTTGGTGCCACCTCTAGGGACCCTGCACGTGTGGTCGACGCCACTGGCCATTGGGTGTCTTCAGGGCAGCACAGGAAACCCAAGGCATGGGTGGTACAGACACCCCACTTCCCCATGAGGGAATGCAGCGCAGTGACACGGTCCTGTGACAGACACAGGGGTCGACCTGACCACTGAACTCTGGGCATACCTGTGAACAACTGGCAGGGCAGGCCCGAAGCAAGCTGCAAGAGATGGTGGACAGGCGGAAGACCCTGCCCATGGCGGGTGGGACTATCCCTGGGCAGATGAATAAGATGGAGGGGACAAGGGCGGGGAGATGGTGTAGGAGTCTTTGTCTTGAAAGCAAGAGGACTAGAATTCAAATCTCCAGATTCCACGTAAAAAACGCAGGGCAGAAATGGTGGAGACAGCCTTCGCTCCCGGCCCTGAAAGGCGGGGTTGGGAAACACCAGAGCGAAGCAATAAGGAGGCAGAGCAATCCGGGATGATTTCCAAAAGTTACCCTTGGGCCTGTATAGGCAGGGGTAGGGGCAGGGGCGCGCGCGCACACACACACACATACACACACACACACACACACACACAACACACACACACACACACACATGTCCTCTGGTACAAACACAACACACGCACATAAGTGCAAAAAAGAAGAGAGGGAGCTGGTTCAGTAAGCTGGCATTCTTCAGCATCCTTTGGACAGACTTGCTGTCTAACGAGTGAGGTTGGTCTTTCAGCAACCCCTGAGGGTAGGGTGTGGTCCCTACAGTGCTGGGGTGAGCTCTCCTGCCAAGCTACATTAGCAGCTGGAATTGCACAACTGTCAGCTGCAATAAAGCCCCTTGTTCCCACAAGTTGTTTTGTAGTGAATTTTTTCCCGGTAAGGTGCAGGTGAACTGAGACGGGTTCCGATCAGAGACAGCCCCGTGACTGAGGCAAGTCATGGCGCCTAGGCTGATCATCCACAGAGGGAGGGCGACACAGACTAGACGTCAGACTCCACATAGAGCAGCAGCGCCCCTGCCAAGCGCTACAAAAAGACGCCTCCAACCTGTCGCAGCTCTGCTGGGTGAGCCTGGGGAGGCCCCTGGTGTTTGGGTTAAGCACCGCTCCCTGCCTCCTTGACTATCTTTCCGACAACTGAAGTGTAGACAGGGGTTAAGTGGTCTGTGCCCAGCCTTGAGGGTTTCATCTGCTCGTCTGAAACAGCATCATTGCTGTCGATATTACAGATCGATGCTCTTTTGGGGCTTTGTTTTTTTTTTTTTTTTTTGGCTGCTTGGTGTCTTCTCCTGAACCCCACGGAAGATCTCCAGCGCTTTAGAAGACCAGCGCTGGGGTCGCAGCTGTGGTGAGATGCTGCTGGGCCTCCGGGACGGATCCTCTCATCCTGAAGAGAGCTCTGCAGCTCTCTCCTGGTCACTGGCCTTGGAAGGCTGTCAGGACAGAAGCTCAAGGTGCACAGAAATGGCCAAGAGGCAATGGGGACACAGGACACGGCTTGGATTGTGCTGGTGGCACGTAAAGCCCTGGGAAGGTCTAGGACGGCAAAGCCTCATGTCTAGTCAGCCAAGAAGGAGGGGGCTGGAAGACAGACCGGCACCTGCTGATGCTGCAGGGAAGGAGACATCTTGGCAGCTTTGAAAGACTCAAGCCAAAGCCTTCATCCCTGGCTTGCAGTCATAAAACACACGTGAGAAGGTGCAAATGGGAGAGCGTCCCACCCAGGCCTCCATTTCGGCTAGCCCTTTTCTCTAACTGTTGCTTTTCATGCCAATTTAGACAACGAATGAGGAGCGGACTGAGATACCAGAGTTCAAGCGGATCTGAGTTCCGGAGACAGCAGACAGGGTGCAGAGGCCACTTGGGAGCTTCTCACTCTTCAGTGGTGTGACAGCATCCGTGTGGGCTTGTGAGCAACATGCTACTTTTGGGTTCTGAGTGGACAGACCGAGACCCAGACACTCATCCAGGGCTGGTCCCTGACAGGGCAGAGCTAAGAGTCAGGACTTCCCTGTCTGTGTGCTTGTCACAAAACCAGAAATCCGAAGTCATTCGCCTATGAGCCCACGCCCCAGGAAAAGAATTTTCCCCGTGCATGCTGACAGATTCAGAGGGCTCTAGGTGCTTGATGTACTCGGTGGGCGTCAAACGTGGTTGAACAAAGACCCCAGGAATGGGCCGCCTCGTGCTTATAGAGCTCGGGGCTGGAGGACCCCCCCCCCGGAGCTTCCCCCACCATATTGAGATGAGCCTCAGTAGAAAGGACCACGCTGTCGCGTGCCAGAAAGGGAAGCTGCACAGCAGAATGATATCCCGGAGCAAAGGAGAACAGAACGGAATAAATCAGCAAATGCAGCCGAGGGCGCGGCTCAGGCCCACAAATCCTGCTGCCTTGAAGTCCGGGAAGCTCCGCTGTACGAGCAGTTGTGTGTGGGAGAGAGCGAAGGAGGGCACAAAGAGAACCAGGGAGCACTCGGAAGGACACAGGGGCCATGGCAGGTTACACAGGGGGCAGGTGGCGTTCCCCAGATGTGCAGTTCTTTCTCCTTTAACCTGACAGACAAGCCACGCCAGAAAACAGCTGCACGGGGCAGACCTCTGCTGTGCTGTGCTGGCATCCTCCCTCTCTCTCTCTCTCTCTCTCAGCAGTTGGCCTCTTGTTTATTCCAGTTCAATTCAACAAAGACCACCTCTGAACAGAATGCTCCTTCCCTCTAGCATCAGGTCATAAACACAGAAATGCATTTGGAAGCATTCCGGAAGAAGGCATGGATATTTTTGAGCGCATTGGGCTTATCTCTTTGAAAGACCAGGTCTAGAGAGATGGCTCAGTGGTTAAACCCTTTGCTTCCCAAACAAAAGGACCTGAGTCCAGATATCATGTAAAAAATGTTGGGTAGATATGCTGGCTTCCTGGAATTCTGGCCCTGAGAGGCAGAGCCTGGGAAACCCTAGAGCAAAACAGTAAGGAGCTAAAGCAATCCAGGAGGATTCCTGATGTCACCCGTGGGCCTTCACACGCACACACACTCAAGCATCCCTCCCACACATGCACACACTCGTACACACTCATAAACCCATCCACATGCAAAACAAAGGAAGGCAGGAAGGAAGGCAGGAAGAAGGAAGGAAGGCAGGAAGGAAGGAAGGAAGGAAGGAGGAAGGAAGGAAGGAAGGAAGGAAGAAGGAAGGAGGAAGGAAGGAAGGAGGAAGAGGCGAGAAGGAGAGAAGAAGGAAGGACACAGGGATGGGACGGATGGATGGAAGGAAGGAAGGAGGGAAGGATGGATGAATGTTTTTTGGCTCACAGTTTGCAGGTGAGTCTGTCAGCAGGGATGACATGGGAATCAGGGCAACTGGTCAGACTCCACGTGTGTCAGGAAGCAGAGAAACCAGGTGCCCTGAGCTCACTTTCTCTACAGTCTGGAACTGCAGAGAATGTGCAGGGCGGGGCTTCTTCCTGCCTAGTGAACCAGCCTAGAAACTTCCTCACAGACATGCCCACACATGTCCACTCTGTCTCCTGAGTATTTCTGGATCCTGTCAAGTGGACAGTCCGTACTGGCGCAGTTCCTGTAATAAAGTAGGTATGAGCAGGAGAAGATGTAATGACCAAAGAAAGAGTAGGGATAGAGGGAGAAGGGAGTGGAAAGAGGCGGAGTGGATGAGGAGGGAGGAGTTGGGAGAGTGAGGGATGAGTAGTTGAGGATGGTGTGTCTGGCGGGGTCGGAGAGAGAGCGCGTAGAGAGAGAGCGGAGGAGGAGGGAGGGAGATGGGATTGGATGGCTTGTCTTTCGTTCTTCTTCTTTCTCTTCTTTATTTCTTTCTTTTCGCGATCTCTTATTCCTCTCTCTTTTTTCTCTCTATCGATTTCTCGCTTTTTCTCTTTCTTCTTCCCTTCCTCTTCTTCCTTCCTTCCTTCCTCCTTCCTTCCTTCCTTCCTTCTTCCTTCCTTCCTTCCTTCCTTCCTTCCCTCCTTCCCTCCTTCCTTCTTTCCTTCCCTCCCTTCCTCCCTCCTTCCCTTTTCTCGTCTCTGTCTCTCTCTTTCCTCTGTAGTAAATTCATGATCTGAACAATGTAAGGAAATAAGCAGATTTCTATTCCAGCTCATGATTTCGGATCGTGGTTCGCTGTGGCAGGGGAGACATCAAACCCGCCCAGGAGCCCGGGGAACGGGTCACATCCACAGCCAAGCAGCGGCAGGGACGAGTGCCCACACCTGCTCTCCAGCTTGCCACCTTGCCAAATTCCAAGCAGCTCTTCTTCTTCATTCATAGCCCACGGCGTGGCCCCCCCCTATGGGCTGGGCCCTCCCACATCAGTTATGCACTCAAGGCACTCATTGCAGAAACCTGCCGCGGATGATTGGATCCTTCCTCACAGGCATGCCTGAGGGCTCAGTTCTGTTGTGTCCAGCAGACAGCTGAAACTATTTTGCATATTAGCTGTTTGGTTACCCCAAGGTAGTGCGCATGGGAAAATCAGGAGAAATTCTTATCTTTGTGTTATTTTTTTTTCTAAGCTTTAGTTTCCAGTGTATGAGGGTTCTCCCACCTCCTCTCTGGCGCTGAGGAACCTTTCGTTTTTATTGGCCGTGATGACTATCACGGCGAGACTAGAGGTGTAAACACTTGAGTCCATTACGGTTACCAGATGCGTGCGGAGCTGGGTCACCTGCGGCCTTTGGGCGCTTGCTCAGGCCGGTTCTGGGTCTCTGAAGAACAGTGTTTGTCCTCCGGACCCTCTGAGTGAGTGGCATGTAGAGCCTGCGCTCCGAGGGCCTTCTTGTGGCTGGATCGCTTGATCGTCTCTTGGCTTTTTCACTGGACAGCCCTACAAACGTGTTTCAAAGCTAAGCAGGTGATGAGCTTCCGCGCCTGCTCTTTGCAATCGACAGACACGCCTGCCGCTGCTTAATCTCTTTATGTGTCGTCTGTTTCCTGTCCCCTCACGTCCAACGCCAGCCTTCGGTGACATCACCGAAATTACTATCGATGCGATTACTGTTCACGTGTTTCATCTTCCTTGATAAATTCTCAGAAAAATTGAAGGTTACTTTTGACTTTAATATTGTCTTTCCCACATATAATACATTTTCAGATTGTTTTATTTAGAGCCACTTTTTTTTAAATGAAATCTAGGGCCTCATAGATAAGCATCGCACCACCAAGCTCTAGTCCCCTATCCTTCTGCTTACTTCCACGGAGACTCCATACTTACGTGAAGATCCGTGTCCAGAGGTTATTTTTAAAAGACAAGGTTGACATTATCGTCCCCTTCATGCTCTGTGTAGAGGTGACTTATAAAAGCTACTTGTGTACGTTTGTTTTAAATTTATTCAGCTTACAGTTCCAGAGGGGAGAAACCGTCTTTCATGGCGGAGGCGACATGGCTGGTGGCTGAAGCCGGCAGGCTAAGTCACTGCAGACATCTTTGAAGAGTCTCTCTTCTCAGTCTTTTTTCTGTGGTTCTTTTTATCTGGTCCACTACTGGGAAGTTCCAGTGGGATCTAGGGCTGGTCTTTGTATCGTAAATGTATTGATCCAGACAATCTCTTCAGGTGGTCTCAGCTGATCTTAGTTAATGCCTGGTGTGGTCAAGTTGACACCCAGGATTAATCATCACAGTGTGTATCCTCGTTTGCATGTATGTGTGTGATCGCCTGTGTAACTGGACATGTGGCGGCCCAAGGGTGACATCGAGAATCCTCCTCAATTGCTCCTCCACTATTCTGATCACTCTCCTGCCATATTCTCTTATTAACCCCAGAGCTTACCTGCGGGGCTAGTTTGGCTGCCCAGTTTGCTCTGTGTTTTCCCAACTCCACTTCTGGAGCTGCCTGGAGCTATAGGTGTCACCTGCCTAGCACTTTTACCTGGGATCCGGGGAATCTGCACGTGCACTTGTGCTGTGGAAAGCATGTTAGCTGCTGAATCATCTGCCCCCAGCTCTCTCCATTGTGAGACAGGCTTGCTACTTCTCTGGGGCTCCAACTCCATCCGTAGCCCAGGCAGGAATTTAACTTGAGGTCTTTGGTCCTCAGTTTCCCAAGTCCTTAAGGTCAACAGACCAAGAGCAGGCGTAAAACCACTTTCAGTATTTTTGGGGAGCGTGATTCTCCCATCAGTGGAGCCGGCATACGTGGAGCACATTGTCTTCATTTTGCTTCATTTTAAAAATAATTACTTTTAAAAAACTTAATTATGTTTTATAATTCCTATGATGTTTGCTTGGTTCCAAATTCCAAATATTCCACATAGATCATATTTTTCTTTTTCTATGTGCCAGTGTTTGTGTGTATGTGCCTATGTGAAGGTCTGAGGGTGTTATCAGGCATCATTTTGATCACTCTACTACTTTATTTTTTCGAACCAGGGTCTCTAAACAAATGCAGGACTTGCTGAGAATGCTAGCCAGCTTGCCCTAGGGACGCCCAATGTCTTGCTTTCCAAGGCTAGAATTACAGGGAGGCTGCCACACCCTCCCAGCACTTCACAAGGGATCTTGGGCTCTGAACTGTGTTCTGTTTCCTTGTGCAGCAAGCCTTTATATAGCCCAGCCCTGGGGAGATTATTTTTAAGAGAAAGTCTGTCATTCTTGTGCCCGCCCTCTCTTTTTAGAGGTGACTTTAAAACTAGCTGTGAATCATCTTTTCATTTTGTGAACATTTCTGAAATTGGATTTTCCCTGCTGTGCTAAATTGTTTTGTGGTTGAAACCTCAGTTTGTTTGGGTTCCCTTGTTTTTATTTTTATTTTTTTAATTTAAATGTCATGCGAAAGCAATCCTGATTTAATCCCCTCATGGTTTTGTAAGTTCCATGTAGCAGGTCTTGAACTTCTTCCAGCTCCCAGACTCAGACACATGAATCCATCAGGGCAGACTTATTATGTGGTTTGTCTGAGAGTGTTTCTTCTACCTTCCAGAATCTCCCAGGGAGAGGAAGCTCAGGCCCCACACACTGTAGCCTTGAAATCAGTAGATTGTGCAAACCAGAGGCCTCTAAACTCTCTCTAGTGCCAGGAGACCGTGATTCACTGAGGGCTTCTGGTGTCTGGGAAATCTAATCCCCGATTGGCTGTATTCTTGCTGATCGCTGATCTTTTTCTCTTCTGCCTTTGCACCTTTCCCTCATTTTTAAATTAATTACCCGCCCCTTTCTCCTGCAAACTTATTCTTTTCTGCTTGTAATTTTTTCTCTGCTGTATGATTCTTAAATACCTTGGGCTGTTTCCCTGTGCGTTCTTTTGTTCTTATAGATTAGGGATTGTGGAGCTAGGTAGGAAGTCTCTCTGGCCCCAAGGGAACATGCAGGAGACCCATGTCCAGCATCCGCTGTCCCAACACACCCTACAGTGAGTTAGTTACTCTACAGAGCAAAGCAGGAGCACCGAGTGGAAGGTGCTGTGAGTCCAAGCATAAATACTTGCCTTCAAGTATTTAAGAAATTATGAAAGACCTGCCCTTCAAGGGCTTGGGGACTTTAGTGGGGGGGGGGGAGAGGAGGGAGGACATAGTGGAGGGGGAGGAGGGGAAGGAGGACAGTGGCCAGCCGTAGCCTGTGGTCATGCAGTCCAGCACAAGATTGTAAATTTGTTTGAAACATTATGAGGTTTTTTTTTTTTTTTTTTTTTTTTTTTTTTTGCTGGATCACACAGTTCTTAAATGTGAACTTTGTAGGACACATGTGGCTACACCTGGCATTAACTAAGATCAGCTGAGACCACCTGAAGAGAAAAGCCAAAAAGTTGGACCTTGACCAGTGAGACTTCTAGGGTCCATCTCGGACCCTTAAAGTCCTACGAGATTTTTTACAGTTGAGAGTGTTAGTGAAAACATCCAAGACCATATTCTTGGTGGGTTTGTGGGACACATCCTTGGCAGGATATAGATGAGATAGAAGATGAAAGGTATGTGTGGATTTTTTTCTTTTAGTTTGTGTTTATGGTAGGTTTGTGTGTGCGTGCACATGTGCATGTGTGCGTGTGCGTGTGCATGTGTATGTGTGTGCGCACGTGTGTGCATATGTGTGTATGTGCGTGTGCATGTGTGTACGTGTGTATGCGTGTGCATGTGTATGTGTGTGTGTGTGTGTGTGTGCATGGCATGCATGTGGAGGTAGAAGAACAGGCTCGGGTGGTGGTCTTCGCCTTCCGCCTTGCATTAGGGTGTCTTTGCTGCTCGATGCTCTGTATTCCAGGCTAGCTGTTTGTGAGCTTCTAATTGAGTCTCCTGCCTTTATAATTGCAGCCCACATTGGACTGGCTTTACGGAGATTCGAACTCAGGTTCTCAAGTTTGCACAGCAAGCATTTTGCCTACTGAACCTTCCCTCCAACCACCATTTACAGGGTCTGTGTAGGTCAGGCTGGCCTGAGTTATGACCTCCTTCTATCTTTCAAGTTCTAGGGTTATGAACATATGTCGCCACACCCAACTAAATGTTAAAGTTCAACCCCCAGATGTTCCAAAAGTTTAAATTTTAGTTAGGTAAAAATTTGATGATGAGGGCTGGAGAGATGGCTCAGGGGTTAAGCCTCTGCCTCGGAAGCAGGAGAAGAGTTCTGATCTTGGATTCTGTGTAAAAATACCAGGCAGAAATGGTGGCAGCCTGTACTGCTGGCCCTGGAAAGTGTAGTCTGGGAAACTCCAGAGCTAAACAAAGTGGAGGAGTGCAATCCAGGGTGATCCCCGAAATCACCTTTGAGCCTCCATAGGCACATGAAGTGCCCTCTGATAGACACACACACACACACACACACACACACAAATTGATGATGAGTGTTTTTACAGTTTTCTCCTGATATCTTCCTAGCCCAGGGTTAGGATTAGGGATGAGCAGGGAGGTGAGGGGGCAAGGTAGCCCAGACTGACTCAAACTGAAGCTGTCGTCATTCATTAAGAGCCTCACTGAAGTACTGAATTGTTAAATGCTGCATCCCAGTGGGCGTATTGGCCAGTTGGATATCGGAGACTCGCTTGGCTTCTTTTGCTTTCAAATCCCTTTTCTCCACGTTCTCTGGGTATGTCAGGTGTCTCTGAAGGGGTGCGTCGCTGTTTTATGTTTGAGTCACACCCATGTCAGGAGGTGGTGGTCACCCTCTGTGGGCAGTGAGTTTGGGAGGGCACAAGTCACCCCTGGGCTCTCAGTGGAGGCCCAGGTTGGGTGCTAGTGAGCCAGCTTCCTGCCTCCTGTGTTTGCCGTGGCTTCTCAGTGCAAATCCCTCTGTGGCCCCTCAGTGCAAACCCCTAAACGAAAGCTTGTATGAAGGTGACGTGGTGTCAGGCGCTGGTCCATAAACTCCAGGGTCTCTTGAGATGGGCGACGGGCAGCAGGCTGGAAGGGACAAGGAGCATCCTGCGCCCTGAAGTCTGACGACCTTGGCTGCAGTCCTTCCATCCCATGGCGTGTGCTTCCTTCTGGAGAGAACACAGCAGCTTCCATCGCAGGAGGCTGTGTGCTTGAGTGTGTGTGTACGTGTACGGTGGGACAGAATTGGTGCCATGGCTCATTCAAGGGACTGAGTTGAGTGTGTGAATACACCGACCAGATGCCGGTTGGTTAGAAGGAAGTGCATGTCTTCATTTACAAATCTGTTATTTGCATTCTCTCTACCTGTTGTGTGTGGGGGATCCCCTCACTCCCCATAGCCAGAATACAGCTGTCAAAAGTAGACCCATCAGCTGCCCTGTCTCTGGCACTTAATAGGAAGTTTGTTCAAAGTCAAGCTCTGGAAAGATCCAGATGGGGACATTTTGTCCTTTGCGAGGAGGAAGTGCTGTGAAGGGCCTGTGCGTTTACTTTCGTGACTCAGATTTGCAGTGAGTGTTTGGTTTTCTTCGGTGGGAGAGCCACCTCGCCTGCAGCTTTGCAGGGAGGAAGTGGTGGGAGAGGCAGAGCAGGAAACGGTCCTTAACCTGTCCCACACCAAGGACCCAGGCACTATCTGGGTTGTGGTTTCTCTGTTTAAGTAAAAATTAGAAAGTGGCTTCCCCTTCTCCAGAAGGCAAATCCCAGTCTCCCAGCTCATAGGGTCCAGTCCTAGGTTTTGTCGTAAGGATGGTGTAACAGTTACTCTTAACTGTTGCTGTGAGAGAGCATTCGAAGTCAAGCAACTTAAGGGAGAAAGGGAGATTTATTCAACTTACGGTTCCAGAGGGAAGAAACAAGTCTTTCATGGTGGAGGCGACATGGCTGGTGGCTGAAGCTGGAGGCAGTTAAGTCACTGTAAAGAGTCGCTCTTTAAAGTCTTCGGTTCTCTGATTCCTTTGATCTGGTCCGCTACTGGGAGGTTCCAATCAGCTCTAGGGCTGGTCTTTGTGTTGTAATGTATTGATCTGGATAATCTATTCAGGTAGTTGGCAGGTGATCTTAGTTAACACCAGGTGTGGTCAAGTTGACACCCAAGATTAATTATCACAGATGGAATATGATTACTTGTGTAAAATAATCACTGAACAATAAAGGTTGGCAGAGAATCTCTCCAGCCATGTCTGTAATTCCACTTGTGCTATTTTTTTATTCCTTTATTTTTGCATGTGCGCGTGCAGGGATGTATGTGCGCCTGTGCCCGTGGAGGCCCAAGCGGACTCTGGAAATCACCCTGGATTGCTCTACCTCCTTATTACTTTGCTCTGGAATTTCCCAGGCTCCACCTTCCAAGGCCAGGTCTGCAGGCTGCCACCATTTCTGCCTGAAACTTTTCCATGATATCTGGGGATCTGAAGTCAGGTCCTTTTGCTTGCGAGGGAAAGACTTAACCCCTGAACCTTCTCCTTGGTCCCTGTATTGAGGGAAAGTGGCAGTGTCTCTGGGCACACCTCAGTGTTAGGGGCTAGAGATCTCTTGAAGTCACAACCCTGGGGACCTCCCACGCCTGGTCCTTTTCAACAGGCCCAAAGGAAGGCAGACCCTACCCTGGTCTCATCATGGGGAGCTTGGGCCGGGAGAGATTGGCAGGTTTTCTTCTCTGATCTGCATTTGTGTTGACATCGCAGCTGGCGAGCATAACATGGCCCGAGGAGGTGGCATGACTGTGCCGCTTTGAGCAGCCACACTTGGCGTTCCCGGCGGGCTGGGTGGAACGCTGGGAGGGCGGAGGAAGTGGGTGGATCAGAGCTGGCAGACGTCTACCTTTTTCCTCTTTGGCCACTCCTTTTTATTTCCTCATTCATTTTTAGCCAAGATCTCTCTGGCAAGTGGCCAAAGTGTGCTTTATTGCCTTGGAACTTGCCATTTTGGCTTCAGGTGAAAATGGTCATTTGCTGCCCCAGAGAAGAAAGCGATTGTATGTTGCTTTTGGCCGTTGGCCAATGCCATATCGTGTCGAGATGACTTTTTATCGAGTTAGTAAAAGTAAGGCTTGTGTTGAGAGAAACTAATATGCTAGTGTTTCTAATGTATACTTTTCTCTCCCTTTCTTTCTTTCAGGAAGGCACCAGAGTCGTTGAGCCCATATTCTTGGGGAAGATTATTGGGTACTTTGAGAACTCGGAGGACTCCGTGGCTTTGCGCACCGCTTACACCTATGCCGCAGTGCTGTCTGTCTGCACGCTGTTTTTGGCCATCCTGCATCACTTGTATTTTTATCACGTGCAGTGTGCGGGCATGAGGCTGAGGGTGGCCATGTGCCACATGATCTACCAGAAGGTGGGTGACATTGGCCTCCAGCGCGCGCTTCCTCTGCAGGGTCAGGAGCGAAACAATCCCAGACCTTGGAGGCTGAGGCAGGCGGATCAGAAGTTCATGACCTTCTCATGCCATATAAGGACATCCTGTCTCAAATACAAAGAAAGCTGGAAAAAAGTGTCAACAGAATTATTATTTTTCTTTGAGTCCATTTGTCATGTGTATGTGTGTGACCTGTGCATGTTTGTATTTGTGTGGACATACATGAGTGTGCCGTGAGTATATAGGAGGCCTGAGGTTGACTTTGGAAGTCATCTTCATCACCTTCACCTTATTCTTTGTGTGTGTGTGTGTGTGTGTGTGTGTACCAGAGAGCACTTGAGTATGTAGCCTGTAGATGTCCAAGGGTGACATCAAGAATCGTCCTGGATTGCTCTACCCCCTTATTGCTTTGCCCTGGGGTTTCCTAGGTTTTGTCTTCCAGGGTTGATATTGCAGGCTGTCTCCATTTTATCCTGACACTTTTATATGAAATCTGGGAATCTGAACTCAGATCCTTTTGCTTGAGAGGCTAAGTCTTTAACCCCTGAGCCATCTTCCGAGCCCTACCTTATTAAACCCAGATCTTACCTATTTGCACCAAGATTTCCAGGCTCTGCCTTCTAGGGCTGAAATTACAAGCAGGTCTCTCTCTATAGTAGCATTTCTACGTGGGATCTGGGGATTCGAACTCTGGTCCTTTGCTTGTGCAGCAAGCACTTTAATCCCTGAACCATTCCCCTCAGCCATAAAGAGCATTATTTAAACATAATACCGAGGCTTACTGTTTTCACCAGACTTCTTTTTTCATTCTGCAAACTTTTTCAAGATAAGATAGGATTTTTCTGTTGCTAGCAGTTCATGGCTGCTTGTGAAGCCAGACAAGCTACTGAATGCATCACAAACTATAAAAATAAATACCAACTTGCTCTTTAGCGTTTTCATAGCTAAATCTCATAGTTGCATTTGGAAAATGGTTTTGTTGTTCCTTAAAATCTTTATTGACATCAGAGTTGCACTTAACAGTGATCTGTTATTTAAAAGTTAAATATTTAATATTTAAAATTGTAAAAGTTAAATCAAATCACAGAGAAGATTGTCTTTAAGGAAGGAAATTTTGAATTAACCGTTCATTATATACAATTTAATGTTGCCAACTAAAGAAAAATGTAAATGGAATCCTTGCAAAACACAGGCTGTCTTTAAAGAACGAAGACTAGTGGTCAGTGCGTGGTTTTGGTTTTGCTGTTCGCTTCTTTCTGGTGGTATGTTTGTGTGGGCGTGTGGGTGTGTGTGGGGGCGTGTGTGGTGTGTGTGTGCATGTGTGGGTGTGTGGGGGGCATGTGTGATGTGTGTGGGGTGTGTGATTTATGCATGTGAGTGCTCATGTGCCTGAAAAGCACATGGCGAGGCCAGATCATTTGTCCTCCTTTATGTCCCACCTTATTCCGTGAGACAGGCTCTGTCACTGAACCAGAAGGCCGCTGTTTATTCAAGTAGCTGGACGGGGCTCTTGGGATCTGCTTCTCTCTGTCCTCTAATGCCGGGGCTGCAGGCACCCACAGCCGAGCCTGATTCTTAGATGTTTGCGGGGACTCAACTCAGGCCTTGCTTGTGTAGCAGGCGCTGTGATCCTGACTGCCTGTCCCCAGGGCCTGACGTCACGTGTTTGGCTAATCTATGTAGGGAAGTCTTCATTACCCTGCCCCACAGAGGAAAGTATCCAGGTCTCTCTATGTATTTGGCTTGATTTTCATCTTCCCTGAACATAGGAGGTTTCATTACACTTCCTCACAGGTGTGCGTGGCCAGCGGAGGCCAAGCAAGCTCTGGCCCAGGTGAGCTCACCTGTTTTTCTTCCTCCTTCCACTCACGCTTTGGAATTAGCCTTTGGGAAATCCGACCTAAGCCTGGTCGATTTGTTCACCTGAAATGTAAACAGCTCTCAAAGGTGTTAATTTGTCAGCATGATTATCCCGAGAAGAATGTCTCTTTATGAAGTCGAGAATGGCTTGGGTCAAACCAGAGACTTAACCTGAAATTCCAGACATGTGAGAAAGGTGAATTTCCTCTTGCCTGCCTTGTGTGTGGAAGCGGGCCGAGGTGAAGTGGTAAGGCCCATCCTTCCTCACCCCATGCGACTACGCAAAGCCCTTCTGCAAATACCCGCAGCCCGGTCCCCAGTGCGGGAGAGATCATTTAGCTGTTAGAAATGGAATGATTGCTGAGTTTGCCACCGTGGAGTTGAAGGACAGGCGGACCTTAGATAAAGATGACTCCTTCTTTGTTTACATTGAGAGCGTCCATAAGGTGACTTGGCTTTGGATCATTAATTTTTAAATCATGGCCAAATATACACAGCTTACAGCTTGGCCCATTATTTTCAGCGCAGTACAGTGACACAGATTGCTTTCACACTGCGGCCAACGCCGCTACCCATCTGAGGCCCCACGGTCAGCCCAGCTTCGTCTGTGAATTCGATGGTGTTGAAACCTCGCATGAGCGAAACCGTTCGGCATCAGTTTCCTGTCTGGCTTTATCCCGATGGTTAAAATGGGTGCAGTGTGATTCTTCATAAGGTGACCATTGTGTTCCAGTCGCTTCCGTCTTGGGGCTGATGCGGATAGGGCTTCTGTGATCTCGGGCCGCCTGTTTGCCTCTCTGAGTTGATTTCTCTCAGAGAAACGCCTAGAAGTGGGACAGCTTCCCCAGCAGCTGTATCAGTTCATGCTTCTGTTGTCGCACTGACTTTTCTGTTTCATTTGAGCACTCCGTAATGAGGAGTTTTTCTTTTTCCAAGCAGAATCTCACTGGGTAGCCCAGGCTGGCCTCTGCCTTGCAGTCCTCCTGCCTCGGTCCCTCGGGTGTTTGCCTTGTACACCAGGGGCCACCACACCTGGCCTGAGAGGTTTTTCCATGATTCCCAGAGAGGCCGAGTCTGTCACGTGTGACAGATAACTTATTAAAGGAACAGGACAGATGTGTGTATGGAGCAGATGCCAGAAAATTCCCGGAGAGTCTGGCCCTGGTCTTTAAGTTACAGTCTACTTTGTAGCCAGGAGGGGAGGCAAGTTAATAGTTTACGTTCGTTTAATTTATTTGCAACCAAGGTCAGTGTGGTCACTACTGGTCTCCAGCCGTCCCCTCCCTCTTATCTGGCAGCTGCAAGCAGGAGCCAAACATCGTGGTAGTGGTAGTTTTTCTTTCGGGAGGAGGAACCACTAACATCTCACTTGCTATTTCTCCTCAACTTAACCCTTTCCTGGATCAGGATGACTTTTTTTTTTTAAATGTTAAACCGGTGGCTCTAATGGTGAGCTAGAAAAAAGGCTCACAGGCGCATCAGCTCTCAGGGGCATTTTTGAGAAATTTTACCAAGTTAAAAGACGTTTGCAGTGTGGGTGGGTTTTTGGTGAACTCAGCAGGGTGGTGGTAAGAACGCATCGTCCTCCTGACAACAGGGCGTGGACAACATCTCGCTCCTGCCTTGTGGTCCGTCCATCAGTTGCTTGTCAAATTCCCAGCAGGGTTGTGTTGAAATAGGATGAAATATGAATAGAAGCCTGTACTGTAGGAAGCCCGTCTTAGCCCCCCTCTCTTCCACGGTGACTGAGATAAGAGGTTGCCAGGAGGAAGCTCAGCAATGGATAAAAGTCCATTGCTTCTGTCCTGGACAAACACCAGTTCTTGTAACATCTGATTAGCTCACCATCCGTTCCTGCTTCCCTTCCTTAGCGACTAGGGTAGTCGCCTCCAGGAGACCACCTCGTTCCTTAGGTAGATCATGGACAAGACAGGGCTCCCCTTTTTGCCTTTTTTCTTTTTTTTCCTCTCTTTTGTTTAAATAAGATGTGTATATAATGTATGTACCCCAGTCTTTCGTGGCTTCTGGCTCATGATTTTTAACTAGAGAGCTGGAGTCCTCTGGCTACAGCAATAATGAGCTTTGCATCTGGAGCTTCTGTCCTGGCAGGTAGTCACCCCATAACGGTCCTCTTGTAGATACAACAGCTTATGTCACTTACGTAAATACTTGGGGGTAACTTTGCTGGGTCATGTCTTTGTGATGGGAGAGACGGCTCAGGGGTTAAGATGGGGCTACCTGGCTGTGTGCTTAGGCCCCCCGCTCCTTTCCTCCCTTACACCTTGGACTCCAGTTGCATAGCTTAACCTGTCTTTCAGGCCCCTCAGCATTTTTCACAAGCATTTCATCTGATCATCTCTGTTATCTCCAGATTCCTACTATCAGAGGGACCCCCCCCATTTTGATGTTCTTTCCAGTTTTAGAGTATCTGTTGGGCTGTCCTGCCTGTTTTTTTTTTTTTTTTTTTCCTCTGTCCCCAGCAGTTTCCCCTCAGGGTGGATCTTGCTCCTGACTCTGAGTTGGGGAGCTGGGGTGCAAGCTTTTAATTGATGGAGTGCAGGGAGAAAGGATTTTGGGTGTGGCAGGTTGGTTCCCTTTTATCCCTGAATAATTTTGAGTCTGTCTAGTTCTCTGTTTTTCTTATCAGATCCTGTTAGCATTCTTGGTGGGGTCTCCAGTGCAGAGTGAAGATTAATTTTATCTATTAGTTGGGGTCTCTGGGAGATTGTTTTATCTCAGCTGGTGGGGTCTGTGGTTTTGAGGTTTAGTTCTGGATCTATCAAAATTATACTCTGGATGGATAAAAAGGAAAAAATGGGTAGGATTGGGAGGAATTGCAAAATGGTGAGGGGGAGACAGGGCGATGAATCTCTCTAAATTGCTTCCTGCTGGTGGGTGTTTTTGAAGGTTGTTAAAAGGCTCGTGAGGAGATGATGTAGGATTAGTTGATTGAATGTTCTAGATGTGATGTCTCCGTTCATCCTGGGTGCAGTGGAGGAGTCAGAGCTGGAATCAAGTCAACCATCTCTCTCCCCATCCTAAATGCTCAGAAGAGGGAGCGGTAAGATTGTAAGAGCCTAAAGATGGGACGGTCCACCAATGGACAAAACACTCCACTCAGGAATTCATTAGTTACATGTTGGCTGCTGGACTGATGCTCTTGGAAGAAGCAGCATCTGTCGCATATTTATACTAAAGATGTCCTCCTTTGCTCAAGTTATCCTCTCAAATTTTTTATCTTTTTCTTCAACCCTTATAATTTATTTGTAAATATTTTAAGATCCAATGTTTAATTAAGCCTGTGTGGATTTGCTTTTATTTTTTATGGAGGGTGGGGGGTATGGTTTTTTTGTTATAAAGACTGCTTTTTTGTGGTGAGCTAGTTCCCTGTTTCATGCATTATTTTGAAATTAGAAGTTGTTGCAAGTAAAGGATGCATTGTAGATCTGCATTCGATATATATATATATGCAGCATGTTGAACTTATTTTATTTGCTTGACAGAGGACAGGAAGGAAGGGGGGTGGGGAACGTACCATGAATGCCTTTGGAAGTCTGAGGTTGATAACCCCCTTCTATCACGTGGGCATCTGGGATGGACCTGGAGACAGCTCCAGGCTAGGGTGTTGAATGTTGCCCTGCTGGGCGACTTCATTACCAGCTGACCACTTTGAACTTAGTAGCTTGCCTTTTGTGCTTTGCTATGGCAGAACTTGGGCTATTAAAATCCTGAAGGGAGTCCCAAGCACCTCTTACTTGGTTGGGACCCAACTTTCCAATCCTCTCGGTCCATGGTGGGTCTTGTTGTTGCGGGGAACGGTCTTTTCGGCTGTCCCATCTGGGCCGCCAATGTTGCAGGGACAGGACCGTCCCAATGTTACAGGGTTCTTGTGTTCCAGAGTCAAAGATTGAAACCAGAACACGTGCAGAGGATTAAGGTAGAGTGTATTAGAGGAGAGAAAGGTTGGAACTCACGGACTCCAGACATACAGTGCCATGAGGGGCTAGGATGCCCTGGAGAAATCATGGAGCCTAGGCATGGAATCCATGAGGAGCAAGGAACCAGAAAAGAACCCATGGCACTAGAGTGCTATGAGGGGCTAGGGTGCCAAAGATGGCTGCCAGGGCCAGGTATATTTGTACCCTTAGACAAGCCTGGGAAACTGGTTTTTTCTCATTGGTTAATTCCCTTTGGGGCCCAACCAGTTGCTCTTGGGCCCATGTGGGCTAGAGGTCAAGTTGTTTGATAGGGAGGGCTCATTTCCATAATCTCTTCATAGGGAAGTTGGCCAGCTTATTTCTGGGAGGATTGGAGTCAGTTCCTCAGCAAGTGTTCCTTTAGGGTGATTCCAGCAGTGGGGGATGACCTTCAGGAATTCCAAAGACCCTCAATGACCTTGAGAAACCCATCCCAGCCTGACTGCTCTAATCCTGCCTCATTGTTAGACCCTGGTTTTACTGTTCTGGGATGTTTGGTTTGTTTTAGGAAGAACTAAAGTTCTTCACTTTAGTACTATTGTTAAGGGGGAGCAGTCCCTCTAATGCTTGCCAAATGTCCCATCTGGGTGCCCACTGTTGCAAGGTGACAGTCCCATTATTGCAGACTCCAGACGTGAAGGACCATGCGTGGGCAAGGGAGCCCTGGAGAACTCATGGAGTCCGTACTTTAGAGTGCCATGAGGGGCAGGCACCAAAGGGTAAACCTGGGAAAGAAGGTCTTTCCTCATTGGTCAGCTCACATTGAGGCCCAACCCAGCTGATCTTGGGCCCACCTCAAGATGGGGCCTGTTTATGCAGGAGAGCCAGTCTCCATATCCTTTCATAAGTATGTTTCTCCAGGGTAATCCCAGCAGTGGGGTATGACCCTCCAAGACCTTCAGAGACCTTCCCAGCATGGCTGCTCTAAACCTGCCGTACTATCAGTATTCCTTGTATTGTCCCTGTGACAGACAGTCTGAAAACAACTTCAAAGAAAACGGGCTTACCTTGGCTTGTGAACGTCCAAGGGTTTGGTCCGCGGTTCTCTGGGTTCATGTTTCTGACTTCCGAGACAGCATCATGTTGGTGGGAGCTGTACCTCTCCCGGCAGTCACGAAACAGAGAGGTCAGAGGAATCTAGAGACAAGGTGCCCAGGAGCCCCTACAATCTAGGCTACACTGTCTAAAGTTTCCAGAATCTCTCCAAATCCCATCCCTAGCTAGAGGCCAGTATCCGACATGGAAGCCTGCGAGGGACATTTCCTATTCAAGCTATAACAGTGACCCTGTAGAATTGAATGATGCTTTGCTCTGCGCATTGTCTGATACAAGACACCAGTGTCCTTTACCTCAAGGATCAGACTTTCCGCTACCTGTTACCATATCTAGGAACACCTGTGTCATCATGGGGTCCTACTCTGGTGGTTCAGGGCGACGGGACATGTGGGTTGGTCCAATGTGAGATGCTCAGTCCTGCTCAGAGCAGCTATCTGCACTCGTTTAATAGCCTGGACCTTCCCGAGCCGCAGAGCGGGCAGTTGTGTGCGCAGTACAGGGCGTGGGGGCGTGCGCTGTGGAGCATACTTCCTGCGGAGCAAATCAAACTCGACGCATGGGCCAAGAGAGGGCCCTAGGTTCTGTCTTGAGTCACATACATGTTCAATAAAACATCAGCCCCTGGTGTTGTCCAAAGTCTCCTCCCCCAAAATGTCTGAGGAAAGGCATGGTAAATATGTACGTTGAATTTCTGCCGCAGGGAAAGATCTGGCATAATGTAATGCTGGCCAGCGGGTAGATGTGGCCTCCTTCAGGGTGAAAGGCAGTATTTACCTCCACATTCCTTTTCCTGGAGTGCATACTGACACCAGATCCTATGCCTTACTTATTTTTTTCAATCTTTTTTTCTTTTAATATGCGTGATATATATATCTTTGTGCTTGTGTGTGAGTGTAGACTGTGTGTGTGTGTGTGTGTGTGTGTGTGTGTGTGTGTGTGTGTGTGGCCAGGGGACAACTTTGGGTGTCATTCCTTCTTCTCCACTTTGTTTAAAACCCAGTCTGCTGCTGGCAGGTCATGTTTCTGGAGATTCTTGGGTCTCTCCCTCCACAGATAGATACTCCGGGGTTGCAGACACTGTGCTGTAGCTGTGTCGAGCTTTTACGCGGGGTCTGAGGATCTGGACTCAGGTCATCTTGCTGCACAAGTCAAGTGCTTTACCTGCAGAGCCGTCTCTTCAGTCCTCAGTCTTTAATTTAAACTTCTGTGTTGATCTGAACCTTTTCACTCCCACTGATCTTCATTTTTTTTACACTATTTTCCTTGGTTTAAAACTTGAGGCCAGTGGTTATTCCCTTTTAGGTCTTCAGATGTAACTGGCTTGTTTTCAAATTGTTTTAACCACAAAAATTATGAATCATGTTAAAATGGACATAGCATAAAATTTGTCATTTTAAACTATCTTAGTGTGTCTGTTTTTGTCTTATTATGTTTTTAATCTTTTATATTTTTATTTTATTTTATATTTTTATATATTTATAATATATTTTATATTATTATGTTTTATATTTTATATTATGTGCTTTGGTCTTATTTTGCAGTCATCTCAGCCACTCATCTCTTTCGTCATGCAAATCTCTGTTCCCAATGGATGCTAATTCCCCATTGTGTATTTTACTGGGTCCAGTACCACCATTGTACTTTCTGCTTCAGTCCATCCTGCAAGCACAGGCATGCAGTGCATGGTCTTTCGTGATTGGTTGATATTAGTCCTCCAGAGAACAGAACTCACAGAGTGAATATAAAAAAGGGAACTTACTTGCTTGGCGGACAGGTGAGGTTTAGGTAGTGCAACAAGGCCTCCTGTGTATGTCTCTTCTCAGCTTGGGAGCTGAATGAATATCTCAGTCGTCTCAGCTGGGTGCTAAAGGTCGGGACTCCGGAGAGTCACTGGACTTCAGTCAAGTCTGAAGGTCAAAGAAGTTGGATTCTGATGAAAAACGGTGGCAGCAGGAAAGATAAGCTTGCCAGCAAGGGGAGGGGAGAAATAGGGAGGAGAGAAAGAAGGGGAGGGGGAAGAGGAGAGAAAAGGGGAGAGGGAGAGGGAGACCTCCTTCCTTGCACTTCCTTTTTCTTTGGTCTGCTACTGGAAGGGGGCCACCCACATTTAGGGTGCATTTCATATTACTTACTTCAGGTGTCTGACGGCTGATCTGCTAGTTAATCCCTGGTCAGGTGGGGCTGACAACCAAGAAAACTATCACAGCTTACTTTGCTTTGCATAATTAATGGATCAGTTCAATTTTTGCAACGATTTAACTCCGTGTCCCCAGTGAGAAGAAATTGCAGCTAATTCAACCAGACCTCGTCAGTAGGTTCCAGAGGCCAAGGACAGGATTTCAGATTCTGCCAGTCTGCTCCGGGCTCCTCTTGGCTGTTTTGAAACTCTCATCTCTTCCCCTGCCTCCCTCCCTCCCTCAGGGACCCATTATCGGAGGACTAGACTCACTGTCTATCTGCTGATCGTAACAACTGTTGGTCTGCAGCTGCTGCTCTTTGATGCACTTATCTTTCCACACAAATGATTAGGAAATGTGGGATTTAGAAAGCACGAGCTTGGGATGGAGCGGATCCCTGCTGTGGCTCCCTTCTCCTTAGTCCCTTGTGTGCGTAAGAAAGTAAACGATGCTTTTCAGAAATGCAAAGATCTGCCTGAAATGTATTTCTCATAGAGCTCTTCCATTTCTTAAAGTTGCAGAAGTGGTACTGGGAAAAACAGCTAGTGAGAGAGCTGGTTTGCAGCGTTACAGGCCTGTGTGCTGCAGTTTTAGATTCCTAACAGCCAATCTGTGTAGGATGGTGCTGTGATACAAGTACCATCTGTGGGGAAAAGTGAACGAGCCTTTGCAAAATACTTTCCTTCTGGGTTGGGCATGGCTCAGGGGTAGCCTCACAAGCAAAAGGACCTGAGTTTGCATCTCCTGTCCCACATCAAAATGCCAGCCAGGTGTGGTGTCCAGCCTGTAATTCTAGCTCTGAAAGACGGAGCCTGGGAATTCCCAGAACCACCTGTCCAGTCAGCCTAACCCTGACTCAGACTCAAAACAATAAGATGCAAGAGTGATCAAGGACAATTCCTGATACAATCCTTGGACCTCCATAGGCACACACTCATCATATTCTCTCTCTCTCTCTCTTTTTCTCACACACACACACACACACACACACACACACACACACGCAAGCACTTGCATACACCCCATATACACATACAGTGAAAAGAAAAGACATATTCTCTTCAATTAATTTTCAGTAAAATTTGTCCTGAAAGAAGTCAAAACAATGAAAAGTTCTACAGACAAAACAATTATCAGCATAGTTGTTATAAAAGACTTAACATCGGTTTAATGGACATTTTTGTGACTAAACATGTTACTTTTGAGAAGAGAAACTAAGAACTTTTTTTTTTTAAATTTTAGGAACAAAGCAGAAAAATACAAATGCATTTTAAGCAGATGGTGACAGGGACTGTTTGCCCTTTCTGTTCTTGCTCTTGCGGGAATGTGCCCTCTACCTTCCTTCTGTTTCCCCATGTTGCAGTTATTCTGCGTGGTTGCCGATAAGTTCATGCCCAAACAGCTTAAGGCAACAAGGGGTTTTATTCCGGCTCATGATTCTGGCTGCGGTTCCCTCTCCAGCTTGACAGGAGCGTGCATACTAACTCAGGAGCAGCTGATTACACCAAATCCACAGGACCAACTCCTTCTGCCTATCCAAGTCTGGGGATTAGCCCCCCACCCTGGACTGGGACTTCCCCACCAACCAGACAATCTCCTGCAGGCTTGCTTGGGTCCCAACTCAACCTCTGATTCTTTACCAGTGTGCCTAGAGCTCAAGTCTTCAGTTGCCAGGTTGACAGCTGATCTACCTATGACACACTCTCTGTCCAGCTCCGCCCCAGCCGCTCCGGCTCCTCACCTCTCCGGCTCCTCACCTCTCCCTCCCTTCTCTGGGCTGGTCATCTAGTCAGCTGGTGCTTCTCTTTCAAACATGCAACATGGCTTGGAAGGTTTCTCTATTGCTCGTCTCCACCTCCAGCAGCCAACCATTCATCTGTATGTCCTGTGCGTCCCATGGGGATCAGTAGAGCTATTGCAGAAGTCTTCCTGCAACAGTATATACCAACTACCTTTTGCTCCTCAAAGCATCTCTTCTGTGTCCACCATGAGGTTTTTGTAGACTGCCCCAGGTCCTGGCAGCTGTGTGTTGCATGCATCACCTTTCCCCGCAAGCTCGGCGCAGCGTTCACCCGGCGTGGACAGTTGTCTGAAGCTCGCTCATCTTGTTCCTGGGGATCAGGAGCTGGGCCTGGTATTTTCAGGTTCTTGGCCTCTTCCTCAGGGAATTGAAATAAGAGACCCACAGAGATTTGCGGAAGTAGCAAGTAAACTTGATTTAAAGCAGAGTAAGAGAAAAGATCAGATTATACTGCAGGAGACCATCAGGCAACCTGAGTGAAGATGCTCAAGGCCTTGATTATTATTCAGGTTTCCTTTTCAAGAGAAGGCGGAGTTTACTACTAGGAGCTTAGCATGGGCGGCTCCATATTTTGATTGACGGGCTCGGATTACAATAGGCCCTTGCTCACTGAACTCGTCCTTTCCTATAACGCTTCTGACTTACTCATACACAAAACCAGTTATGTACAGGAATAAGGTGGTGCATTGGGCTTCTCACTCAAAGTTTGCTTGAGGACACAATTTTGTGCTAGCATATGTGTAAGTGCACTTGCAGCCCTGGTTCAGAGCGGATCTGACTTTCCTCCATTTGTGGGAATTCGTTTGAATAGAAACCATCTACATGTGACAGTTGTGAAGGGAGGAGAGCTTACCCTGTTGTTCTGAGGGGTGTGTGTGTGTGTGTGTGTGTGTGTGTGCAGCCCAGCACAGGTGGGGGTCCTGTGTTGCTAATAGGTTGCTAGATGTATTGTTCAGAGAGCGGTAGGGGTGTGTGTGTGTGTGTGTGTGTGTGTGTGTGTGTGTGTGTGTATGTGTGCATTGTTCAGGGAGGGGTGCATGTGCACAATATACGCAGGCCGGGGACCTGAGCTGACACGAGCATCTTCAGAAGTGGAGCGCGTGTATCTTAAGCCACGTGGGGGCTCAGGTTGCTTAGCTCTTCCCTCTGATTTCCTGCTTCCATCTGTGCTTCCAGTGCTCGGGAGAGACCAGATTGAGGGACTCGGGCGGCCTTGAACAAGCTCTTTCTCTGCTTTTTAAGGGGAGGGAAGGCGGGACTTCCTGCTGTATCTTCAGATGTGACCAATGCTTGACTCTATGTATCCTCAGAACACAGGCCACAGGGTCCTCCGCAGGCAGAGTGTGGGGTCCACATTGGACCCTGAGCTTAGACGCCTGCTTATCCACAGGCCTGGCTGGTCAGCTCTGTGGGTGTTTTTCTGGCCCTTTGTCTGGGGCATGGCAAAGACAGCAGGAGGGATGAAAGGGGAGGCGGCTGTGGATTCCTCCAGAGGTAAATGTCACACCCTTCAAGCGTCCAGGGTATCTTCTATTTGAAACAAATCAACCCCAGAGGTACTCGAACTGTCAGGTCACGAGAGTGGCAGATTGCTTATTGCTACGGACATCTAATTTCCTCGGGTCTCTTTCCCTCTCCAGAGCCATAGAAGGACCGAGACTGACCTTGGGGAGCAAGGGCTCATTTTGTTCATGCATGGGAGGACGTGGGGTAGTCTCTTGAAGGGTCCTTCCCTCCAAGACAGCTTTGATCATCTTGAGATTGTGTAGTCACAAAGTAGGTGTGTCTGCAGTGGGAAGGGACCATGGCCAGCAATATTGGAAAAATACAGGCTGTATTTTCTGCTTCAGCGAACTGAGTACACCCATCATCATTGCTTGCTGCAACAGTGCCTCGCGTACCTAAAAGCCATGTTATCTGACAAGCCTGAACCAGGAACCTAACAGGGAAAATCCTTTAAGTGGAGCCGGTTAACTCTCAGGTGACCGACTGACTGTCTCCTAGTCTAGAGACAGGAAAGTAATGGGGATAGAGACTGAAAAGAAGCTGTCAGCCTGACAGAAAAGGAAAGAAGGACTGATGGAGAAAACGGTATCTGAAAGTAGCTAGCAGGGGGACACTGTGGGAGGAGCCTCTGTACTGACCGGCAAGAGTGAGTTGGTGAGGAATCTACATGGTAAAGATAAGTTTGTGTCCAGCAGGACTGTCGCATGTGGCTTTCTAGAGGTTTTGTATTGAAATAAACGTTGGATTCCCTGTCTTGTTGCTTCATAAAACACCCAACAAAAGCAGAGGAAGGGAGGGAGGGAGGGAGGAAGGGAGAGAGAGAGAGTGTGTGTTTTTGGCTCGCGCTTTAATAGTATGGTCCATCCTGGTGCAGAAGGCCTGGTGGCAGGAGCGTGAGGCAGCTGCTCACATGCTAGGCAGTCAGGAAGCAGAGGGAGGGATGGATACCAGTTCACTCTCTCCTTTGTATCCACTGCTCACATCAGTTAGGCTAATCTAGAGAATCAGATCCCTCCCAGACATGCCTAGAGGTTTGTTTCCATGGTGATTCTAAATTCTCCCCCTTCTTTCCCCCTCCCCTCAAATGGACAATAAAAACAAACTATCACAGATGCCTGAAGGAAGATCACATTTCATCAGTCTGGAAGAAACACTTCTGTGGAAATGAAAAGATAGTTCTTTGTACACATCTTGAGTAGTGATGTTCTCATGTGCATGCTTGGCTTTTTATTTAAAACTGATTCCAGTGAGAGACTGCTGTGCAAGCAAAAGGACTTGGGAATCTCCAGATTCCATGTAAAAGCGCTGGATGATTCTGGTGTTGGCCTATATATAATTCCAGCCCTGGAAGGCAGAGCCTAGGAAACATAAGAGCAAAGCATAAGGAGGTAGAGCAATCCAATGTAATGTTAACCTGAGGCCTCCACAAGCACACACATTTCCATCCACATGTAAACACACACACACACACACACACACACACACACACACACACACAATTAGATAGGATTAATGCTTTCATCCAGGCTGTTGGCACCTCTTCTAATCCCAGATATATTTTCTTTCTCAGCCAGAGTAGCAACCAAGTACCACGTGGGTCCCTCTTCCCGCGGAGCTTGCACCCCACAGCTCACAGTATTCTTCTGGTATAACCAGCAGTAACTATTGCAGTTGCTCCCCACTTTATAGCAGGCATGGTGGAGGCCGCATCTTTGGGCAGATTCCAGATGTTTCAGTGTCTGTACAGTACAAGGCCCTGGATAGACTCGCTACCTCCCAAGGAATCATGAACCATGTTTTCCCAGCGTCACCAATTTCATAGATCAAAAATAGCCCTGCTTTACTTTAATTTACCTGGCGTTGAGGGACGACGAATCTGAATATCTGTGTCTGTTCATTAGTCATTGGCATTGCTTTGAATATCTTTACTGTTTTGTGTTTAGGTCTTGAGGTGGTTCTCGTAGCCCAAGCTCACCTTAACTCGCGATGTAGCCAAGGATACCCTTGAACCTCCAATCCTGCCTCTGCCTCCCCAGGGCTGGGACTTTACGAGTCATCCTCATGTCAGGTTTATGTGGCTCTGGAAATCCAGCCTGGCGCTTTGTGCGTGCTAGGTGAGCACTCTGCCACAGCCTGCCCCAGACATTGTGTGTTTTAATTGGTAAAGTGTTGTAATTTCTGTTGTTATGTAGATACTCTTGATTCATTAAAGAAACTAACCTTAGGTTATCTACTTCAGGAGTCTAATTGCAGTTAACACCATTTCCCTTTGGTCAACGGTGTTGATTTCACAAGGAAAACCGTTTATTACCCAGTGATGTTCTCACTGGTCAATTACCTAAGCGTGGAACCAAAGCGTCAGCGCAGTGATGCAGTGTCCCATTCGCAGGTTACCCTTCTCTGTGCTGGACACAGAATTGTTTTCAATGACGACATACATACTTTATTATGTCCAAGCTTTAGTTTCCCAGCTCAAGGAGAAACAGTAGTAACCTGGCTTCATTTAAAAACGCGCTGTTCCTTTTCTGGCAGGCCTGTGTGTGCTATCAGCTTATTTTCTCATCCAGTCAGAGTAATAAGTATGACTAGTTACACTTGATGCTCTCTTCTCCGGAGATGTAAACAGAGTAGTTTTCTTTTTAATATATTTTATGAGAGGGAGGGAGGGACGACGGATGGGGGCGGAGGGGAGAGAGAGAGAGAGAGAGAGAGAGAGAGAGAGAGAGAGAAAGAGAGAGAGAGAGAGCACATTGACATGCACCTACCAACTTTTTAGAAGTTGAATCTCGCCTTCTACCATGTGGACTTGAGTCTCATTCAGGTCACCAGATACCTTATCCACTTGCCAACTCACTCACCTCTGTGGTTTTTTTTTTTTTTTTTTACACTTTATTTTTTATTTCGTTGTTCTTAGTATTAGAAAATGTGTGTATAGTTTGTTAAGAAATAATATCAAACAAAAAAATATCTCTGGCAAGGCTATTTACTTTGAATCTAAGGGGTGCTAGCCAACTGACTAAGCTAGGCACATGCTAAACTAAAATCTGAGGCTTTTTAACCTCTGATTGGGATGGGGGCTGGACTGTCCCCCATTGGCTGAGGGCTGTCTAATAGTTTGAGTGAGAAGAAGACAAGGAAAGGGAGGGAGGGGCTGCTGGACTTAATGCCCCTGCCGGGTCAAAGGCTTTATTAGCTCTTTGTACTGCTTTCAAATTCCTGCCTAATCTAGAAAGAGATGTTTTCTTATCTCTTAGAGATTAGTCCTAATTAGTGTCAGACTGCATCTGATGTCTCCATTTCTTTGACCTTCTTCAAATAGACTTAGGTCTTACTTCTCAAAAGGTAGAAAGATAGCGTTCTCATAACTAGAGAAGTGAAACAATTCTGAGGAAGATTTCTAACATTAGCTTTATACCTAATTTTCTTCTAATTCATTAATTAGTGGTGCATGGTGGTGTCTGTCCACATGCAGCATGTTGAGGTAGCAGATAATTTTGGGAATTGGTTCTCTCTTTGCCACCCTCCTGATTTGGGATCACAGCGAGTCCTGGTGGGTCACACGCAAATGCCTGTTTTACCCATAGCCGCATCTTCTTACAACCTGGCTTCTCTCCTTTATTATGTCTTTATTGGTGACATGTAAAGCCCCCATCTGTTAAAAAAAGATTGTTGTATGCTCAGTCCCGGCCAAGTATGATAAAGAATCGTTGCCCTTATCATGTTTAAAAAATATTGTGATTTTCCCTAATGACATGTCTTCTCTGACAGCTCTTATTTCAAAAGATGCTTCAGAGCCTGAAGACATCGTCCTGGTTTGATTAGGGATTCTGTTCCCATCAGAGTGTGTTCACAGTGTTTGGAAGAGTTTCGCCGGGTTTGCTTCTGCCTGGGCAGGAGGTCTTGTGTTAGGGCCTTCCACAACACATCGAACATGACTGTCTCTGCTGTTTGGTTGCCTGTGGGTTCCACAATGCTGATGGGCGCACATACTACCATTCACTTCCTTCACGTTACCACCCCCGGAATAGCTGGCTGGTCCAGGGGAATGGTCCACTTCGCCAGCTAACCACCTTCATATTCATTGCGTTTATTGCTTTCATATGTCTTATGTCGCCGTCCAAAATACACGTGTGAACGATTTTTAATTCGGCAGTCCAGTTGGCAAAGAATAGGAAGATAACAGTTCCGATAGTCCCCACCCATCATTTGGCCGGTTGTGTTGTATCTTTCCATGCTTCTGATATCAAGTTTGCCATCTCCCGTGACCTTTCTCTTTTAGTTTTGGAAGAGCGTTCTTTTGTTTTTAATACTTGTCTTTTGCAGCTGGTGCAAATCCTTTTGATTGTGAAAAGTTGAATTGTCTTACTACTGGTACACTCGTGCCTCTGGTCCCGAGGACACCTGCGTTTGGCGTCCGGTTGTGTATGCCAGATGAGTCTTGCCTTTCTTTCCGCTGCTGGGTGGCTGGTCCTGTTCGTCCCCCGTGTTTCTTGGCTGTCTGTCGGTCCTCCGCCTGCAGGCACACCGGTCCGTCTTCTAGACCTTCTCTTAGCTGCTTTGTAGGCCAGAGCTGGATGGTGATGTGCAGGTCTGCTTTTAGTTCTTCTTGATTTTTCAGTTAAGATCAGTTAAGATTTAAGTTAAGAATCTTAAATGAATCTAGAAGACTAAAACAGAAATCCAAAAATTTGGGATTTTGCCCTCACCGCCCTCCCGCCGCGTCCCGCCTATCCCTCTCTTCCCCCCTCCCTCTCTCTGCTTCCCCTCCTCTCTCCTCCTTCTCCCTTCCTCTTCCCCGTCCTTCCTTTCGTTCTTTCCC
>JALPQD010000244.1:2005508-2070176 GCA_023101885.1 Typhlomys cinereus | reverse complement strand
TAATCTGCGTGACCGGAAAATGAGACTCAAGTCCACCTGGTAGAAGAGCGAGATTCAACTTCTAAAAAGTTGGTAGGTGCATTGCAATGTATGCTCTCCTTCTCTTTCTCTCTCTCTCTCCTCTCTCTTCTCTCTCTCTTCTCTCCCCTCGCCCCATCCGTCGTCCTCCCTCCCTCTCATAAAATATTTAAAAAGAAAACTACTCTGTTTACATCTCCGGAGAAGCATCAAGTGTAACTAGTCATACTTATTACTCTGACTGGATGAGAAAATAAGCTGATAGCACACACAGGCCTGCCAGAAAAGGAACAGCGCGTTTTTAAATGAAGCCAGGTTACTACTGTTTCTCCTTGAGCTGGGAAACTAAAGCTTGGACATAATAAAGTATGTATGTCGTCATTGAAAACAATTCTGTGTCCAGCACAGAGAAGGGTAACCTGCGAATGGGACACCGCATCACTGTGCTGACGCTTTTGTTCCAGCTTAGGTAATTGACCAGTGAGAAACATCACTGGGTAAATAAACGGTTTCCTTGTTGAAATCAACACCGTTGACCAAGGGAAATGGTGTTAACTGCAATTAGACTCCTGAAGTAGATAACCTAAGGTTTGTTCTTTAATGAATCAAGAGTATCTACAACAAAGAAATTACAACACTTTACCAATTAAAACAACAATGTCTGGGGCAGGCTGTGGCAGAGTGCCACATAGCACGCACAAGCGCCAGGCTGGATTTCCAGAGCCACAATAAACCTGACTGAGGATGACTCGTAAGTCCCAGCCCTGGGGAGCAGAGGCAGGATTGGAGGTTCAAGGGTATCCTTGGCTACATCGCGAGTTAAGGTGAGCTTGGGCTACGAGAACCACTCAAGACCTAAACACCAAAACAGTAAAGATATTCAAAGCAATGCCAAGACTAATGAACAGACACCAGATATTCAGATTCGTCGTCCCTCAACGCCAGGTAAATTAAAGTAAAGCCAGGCTATTTTGATCTATGAAATTGGTGACGCTGGGAAAAACATGGTTCATGATTCCTTGGGAGGGTAGCGAGTCTATCCAGGGCTTGTACTGTACAGACACTGCAACATCTGGAATCTGCCCAAAGATGCGGCCCTCACCATGCCTGCTATAAAGTGGGGGCAGCAACTGCAATAGTTACTGCGGTTATACAGAAGAATACTGTGAGCTGTGGGGTGCAAGCTCCGCGGGAAGAGGGACCCACGTGGTACTTGGTTGCTACTCTGGCTGAGAAAGAAAATATATCTGGGATTAGAAGAGGTGCCAACAGCCTGGATGAAAAGCATTAATCCTATCTAATTGTGTGTGTGTGTGTGGTGTGTGTGTGTGTGGTGTGTGTGTGTTTACATGTGGATGGAAATGTGTGTGCTTGTGGAGGCCTCAGGTTAACATTACATTGGATTGCTCTCCTCCTTAGCTTTGCTCTATGTTTCCAGGCTTCTCCTTCCAGGGCTGGAATTTATATATAGGCCAACACCAGAATCATCCAGCGTTTTTACATGGAATCTGGAGATTCCCAAGTCCTTTTGCTTGACAGCAGTTCTCTCACTGGAATCGGTTTTAAATATGAGAACAAAGCCAAGCATGCAAGTGAGAACACCACTACTAAGATGTGTGCACAGAACTATGTTTTCATTCCACAGAGAACGTGTTTCTTCCAGACTGATGAAATGTGATCTTCCTTCAGGGCTCTGTGATCAGTTTGTTTTTATTGTCCATTTGAGGAGGGGAGGGAGAGAAGGAGGAGAATCTAGGAATCACCATGGAAACAAACCTCCAGGCATGTCTGGAGGGATTGATTTCTAGATTAGCCTAACTGATGTGAGCAGTGGATACAAAGGAGAGAGTGAACTGGTATCCATCTCTCTTTCTGCTTCTGACTGCTAGCATGTGAGCAGCTGCCTCACGCTCTCTGCTGCCAGGCCTTCTGGACCCAGGATGGACCCTACCATTTAAGCGCGAGCCAACAAAAAAACACTGAGCTCTCTCCTTCCTACTCCTACCTACCCTTCACTGATTCGTGTGGGGTTTTAGAAGCAACAAAGACGGGAATCCAACGTTATTTCAATACAAAACACTCAGAAAGCCACATGCGACAGTCCTAGCCGGTAGACACACAACTTATCTTTACCATTAGTAGATTCCTCACCACTAACTCTTTGCGGTCAGTACGAGCGGCTCCTCCCACGTGTGCCCCTGCTAGACTACTTCAGCTACCGTTTTCTCCATCAGTCTTCTTTCCTTTTCTGTCAGGTGTGACAGTCTTTTCAGTCTCTACTCCCCATTACTTTTCCTGTCTCTAGGAACTAGGAGACAGTCAGACCTCGGTCACCTGAGAGCTTAACCGGCTCACTTAAAGGAGTTTCCCTGTTAGGTGCCGGGTTCGGCTGTCAGATAACATGTGGTTTAGGATCGCGAGGCCCTGTTGCAGCAAGCAATGATGAGGGTGTTACTCAGTTGCGTGAACGAAAAATACGCCGTATTTGTCCAATATTGCTGGCCATGGTCCTGTCCCACTGCAGAAACCTACTTTGTGACTACCACAATCTCAAGATGATCACAAGCTGTCTTGAGGGACAGGACCCTTCTAAGAGACTCCCCAACGTTCTCCAGCATGGGTGGAAACAAAAGGATGCCCTTGCTCCCCAAGGCAGTTCTCGGTCCTTCTATGGCTCTGGACGGGGAACGAGCCAAGAGGAATTAGTGTCCGTAGACAAAAGCAATCTGCCACTCTCGCTGACATGACGTTCGAGACCTCTGGTTATGTTTCACATAGAACGATACCACTGGACGCTGAAGGGTGTGTACCATTAACCTCTGAGGAATCCACAGCAGCCCCCCTTTCATCCCTCCTGCGGTCTTTGCTTGCCACAGGAAAAAGGGCCAGAAAAACACCCACAGAGCTGACCAGACGGCTGTGTATAAGCAGGGTCTAAGTCAGGGCCAATTGGACCCCACACACGCCTGCGGAGGACCTGGGCCGCGGTTATGAGTATAATAGAGTCAAGCATGGTCAAATTGAAGATAAGCGGAAGTACCCGCCTTCCCTCCCCTTAAAAAGCGAGAAGAAGAGGAGAAAGAGCTTGTCACCAGATACCTTATCCACTTGCCAACTCACTCACCTCTGTGGTTTTTTTTTTTTTTTTTTACACTTTATTTTTTTATTTCTTTGTTCTTAGTATTAGAAATGTGTGTATAGTTGTTAAGAAATAATATCAAACAAAAAAAGTATCTCTGCAAGGCTTATTTACTTTTGATATAAGGGGTGCTAGCCAACCTGACTAAGCTAGGCACATGCTAAACTAAAATCTGAGGCTTTTTAACCTCTGGTTGGATGGGGGCTGGACTGTCCCCCATTGGCTGAGGGGCTGTCTAATAGTTTGAGTGAGAAGAAGACAAGGAAAGGGAGGGAGGGGCTGTGGACTTAATGCCCCTGCCTGGGTCAAAGGCTTTATTAGCTCTTTGTACTGCTTTCAAATTCCTGCCTAATCTAGGAAAGAGATGTTTTCTTATCTCTTAGAGATTAGTCCTAATTAGTGTCAGACTGCATCTGATGTCTCCATTTCTTTGACCTTCTGTCAAAGAGAACTTATGTCTTACTTCTCAAAGGTAGAAGATAGCGTTCTCATAACTAGAGAAGTGAAGACAATTCTGAGGGAAGATTTCTAACATTAGCTTTATACCTTAATTTTCTTCTTAATTCATTTAACTTAGTGTGCATGTGTGTTTGTCTGTCCACATGCATGCATGTGGAGGTCAGAGATAATTTTGGGAATTGGTTCTCTCTTTCCACCTCCTGGATTTTGGGATCCAGGCGAGGTCCTGGGGGTCACACTGGCAAATGCTTTTTTACCCAATAGCCCATCTTACTTACCTGGCTTCTCCTTTATTGTCGTTTATTGGTGGACATTTAAAGCCCCCCAATCTGTTAAAAGATTTGTTTAGCTCAGTCCCGCCAAGTATGATAAAGTATATCGTCCTTATCATGTCTTAAAAATATTGTAATTTCCTATGACATGTCTTCTCTGACAGCTCTTATTTCAAAAGATGCATTCAGAGCCTGAGACATCTTCCTGGTTTCTAATTGGATTCTGTTCCCATCAGAGTGTTTTCAGTGTTTGGAAGGTTTCCCGGGTTTGCTTGCTGCCTGGGCAGGAGGTCTGTGTTGATGGCCTTCCACACACACTCGACAGACTGTCTCTGCTTTTGTTTCCTGTGGGTTCCACAGATGTCTGATGGGCGCACATCTACCATGCACTTCCTTCAGTTACCCCCCAGGAATGCTGGTCTGTCCAGGGGAAGTGTCCACTTCCCAGCTAGCCACCTTCCTCATTCTTTGCGTTTATTGCTTCATATGTCTTATGTCTCCGTCCACAATACCCTGTGACTATTTTTAATTCAAGCAGCCAGTTGGCAAAGAAATGAAGATATACAGTATCGATAGTCACCCACTCATTTGGCGGTTTGGTTTCTTTCCATGCCTTCTGATATCAAGTTTGCCATCCCGTGACCTTTCTCTTTAGTTTGAAGAGCGTTCTTTGTTTTTAACCTTTCTTTTCAGCTGGTGGCAAAGTCCTTTTGATTTGAAAAGTCTGAGATTGTCTTACTTGGCCTCTCTGTCCCTACGGACACCTTCGTTGGGCGTCGGATGCCAGGATGAGTTCTTGCCTTTCCCGCTGCTGTGGCTGGTCCTGTTCCGTCCCCGGTGTTTCTGGGCTGTCTGTCTGTCGTCCCCTGCAGGTCACCGGTCCGTCTTCTCAGACCTTCTCTTACTGCTTTGTACCAGGCTGATGGTGATGTGCATTCCTGCTTTTAGTCTTCTTGATTTTCAGTTAAGATTCAGTTAAGATTTCAGTTAAGAATCTTAACTGAAAATCTAGAAGACTAAAAACAGAAATCCACAAATTTGGGGATTTTGCCCTCCCTCCCCCTCCCTCTCTCCCCCCTCCCTCTCTCTGCTCCCCTCCTTCCCTCTCTCCCTCCTGCTGTCTCCCTTCCCTCCCCTTCCTTCTTTCCCCCCTTCCCTCCCTCCCTCCCTCCCTTCTTCTGAATCAAATCAGAGTCTTCGATGTGCCGGTGAGTGCCCTTTCGCTGCTCTGCAGTCTCAGCTGTCAGTCGTTTCTGCGGACGTTTTCCCTTCCCCATTTCCTCCTTCCACGAGACAGCTTGCTGTCCTCCAGTGGGACTCTCACTCTCCGTTCTCCTTCAACCTTGCCCTTGTCCCTTGTCCCTCAGTTTCTTGTTTGTTCTTCACATTTAAGTAACAGGAAGAGCGCTCAGTCCTGCGATCCCAAGTCCTTAGGCATCTGAAGCAGGGAAGTCACAAGTTCAAGGCCAGCCTGGGCAACTTAGTGAGACCCTGTCTCAAAATACAAAAGTAAAAGGAGGGCTATGGATGTAGCCTAGCGCGTGGAAGGTTCTAGGTTCAGGACCCAGCGAGCGCAGGCACACACGCGCACACACAAAATGATTTAGGGAATGGGTCAGTGGCAGTGACCCTATTAATGCTAATTAGTAATTTTTTAACACCAGGTTTTTAATTTCCATCTGACTCTTTTTGATGGTGTCCATCCGTATCTGCACTGAAATTATCTGTTCCCTCATGTAGCCATATTTTCCTTTAGCTCCACAAATGTATTTGTAATGGTTAAACTTCTTATCTTTGGACACCTGTTCCTCTTTCTGTGGACAGTCTCCTTCTTAGATGCTGGGTCACTTTATTCTTTGTGTGATAATTGCTCATGATTCTGAAGCCTTGAGTGACGTATGTAGGGTGTGTAGGGTTCTGAGGTTGATCTTATCCGAGTGGTTCTGCCAGTGTCTGTATCTCTGTGGTCGGGCAGGCGTTTCCATCTTGAGCTCAGCCCCAGGGCATGCCGTGACTGTACAGTAAGATTTTTATCAGGAAGACACAACTTTCCTGGTGTGGTAGTTGAACGACCAAGTCACTCAGGAGGCTAGAGGCCTTTTCTAGACATCTCTTGGCCCTGCTGAGCCCAGAGTCTCTTCTCTCTCTCTCTCTCTCTCTCTCTCTCTCTCTCTCTCTCTCTCTCTCTCTCCTCTCTCTCTCCCTCAGCCTCCAGGAGTCCTGCCCTTCCAATGGACAGTAAAGCCCTTGGCAAAGTACCTCTGGCAAATTTCCCCAGAAACTTTGCAGCTGCAGCTCACTGATTCTAGACACTTCGCACCCTTGGGACGACCATCTCTTTCTTACCCCTTGGGTCAGTGAAACTACCCATCTGCCTGGAAGAGGCCCGGGTCACCTCCTGAGTTTCCTTCCTTCGAGGCTCACAGTCTTGCACTGCCCGAGGAGGAGGACAGAGCCAGAGCAGCTGCTGGTCGTGAACAGGTTTATGACTTTACAGGGCAGCAGGATCCCCACAGACGGGCCAATCACTGTCTCCAGGTTGCAGTCAGGCAGTTGCTGGGAAACTGTCTTCCTTGCTGCTAGTCCTGAACGTACATTGCTATTCGTTTTTTTCTGATCCAGCCTCTACAAGGACTGATTTAAAAAAAAAAACACAAAAAAACAAACAACCAGGTATCTTTAATTTATATCCTGAGTGTAGAGTTTTTTGATAACTTCTGCAAACTTCTTGTGCAGCCTGGGTTTTCTTCCCTCACGTCACAGAGATGCTAGACGACCTTGTGGACTGCAGGACCTGTCCTGTGGATTGCCAATGGTTCCGTGTCACCGGTTAGTGCCTACTGGTCATAGCAGAGGTCCTGTGAATGATGTCAACTTGGCTACAGCATTCAGGGATTTGGGATTTTTAATGGTCAGTTTAGGACTTGAGTTTGGCCTGCCATTTTGTCTTGTTCATTCATTCATTCTGTTGCAGTCGCCTGCATGGTTGCTGATAAATCACCATCAGACGGCTTAAGGGAACAAGGAGTTTATTTTTTTACAATAGTCTGGTTACACATAGTCCAGCTTGACGGGAGAGCACGCACCAACACCAGGGCCGAGGGAATTGGCCACACCATCTCCACATAGTGGCTGAGAGAGGGATGATCCTTATTTGCCAGATCAGCATGTCTGGCCAAGTATTCACAAGGATGCCAACTCTCTCAACCAGCTCTCTGTATTTTATTCCAGGGCCTACTCCCAACCATCATGGTCTGGGCCTTTCCCATCAGCTAGATAATCTCCTGCAAGTTCACTCTGGGCTTAAGTCAACTGTTAATTCTCTACAAATGTGCCCAGAGCTCAAACCCTCAACTGTCAAGTTGACACCTGTGCCTAACTCTTATCCTCTTGCCTCTCAGAGCTTCCTGAGTGCTGGGATTGCAGTCCTGTCCACCTTATTTCTACTCATAAAATTAGGTGTCTCATATCCTTTAAAAGCCATTTTGCGGTGTATTTTTTTGCGTGTGGGGTGGACATGTGTTGATGTGCAATGTGGATTGAAAGATACATTCAGATGGCATTTGATGATTAAGGTACATCGAGTTCTGGTTCTTTCTGGAACACCTGCCTTCAAGTGAGTCTGTGTGTCTGTCTGTCATTCTCTACTTGGCATGGACCTGTATTCATTCATTCATTCATTCATTCATTCCATGGGTCATCTTTCTCTAGTTGGCATGGAACTTGCCACATGGTCTCATTGATCCTCCTGCCTCTGCCTCTCAAGTGCTGGGGTCACAGCAGCTGCCCCGTCATCTGTTTTGTCTCACTGGACTGACTACTTAGGTTCGCTGGCTCACATTCTCCCCCCTTCCAAGCCTGTCATGGTCAGTCGCTTCTGCAGCCTTTCTTAAACCACTTGTTGCTTCCCGTCGTCCTCCCGGCTTGAGCTGCTCCCCCATCTGCCTTGCAAGCTGCCCCCACCTTTCCTTTCTGGGCTTCCTGCAAGCTGCTCATTGGCCCCTCGCGCCCCACCCTCATCTTTGTAAAGCTGTTCCTCATTGGGTTCTGTCCCTCTTCCCACCTCAGCGGCCCTGTGTCTCTGCTGCACTTTCTGTCCCTCTACCCTGAATGACAGGTTCTTCCGCCCGAGTCTAGGCCTGTCTCCTGGGGTCCTGGGCGTTTCCCACTCGGTAATGCTTGGCTGTTGATCTCATTTGGGACATTCTGATTGGATGCCCATCCACATTGGTTTTCATCCACAGAAGGAGAAAAACCATGACCACATGTGTTTAAATGATATTTTGCCGAGAGTTAATGATGGTGAATTCACAATTTATAATCCAAGTCCTGTTATTTTATTCTTACTCTTATCTAATGGGACCAAAATAACTACAGCAGATGCTTTTTAACTATAAGGTGATGCAGGCCGGCGTGTGGTCGTTCGTGAAAAAGTGAGATGTTCTTTCTTTTCCTTCCTTCCTACTCCCTCGCTGTCTTTGGAGGTCAAAGCTGTCAGTGTTGGCCCTCAGGCCCTCATGTCACCTCACCTCAGCCCTTACGTCACCCCTCGGGATGTGTTTCCGTATTTCTGTGCACTATAGAGTATCGCTGCAGTTCAGCAATCCTGTCCCCTCTTTCCTTCCAGGCCCTTCGTCTCAGTAACGCAGCCATGGGAAAGACCACCACGGGCCAGATAGTCAACCTGCTGTCCAACGACGTGAACAAGTTCGATCAGGTATTGCTGCCCTGTGTCAGCCCCGCCCCTTTCCTCGCTGCAACCTGTCAGAATGTGATTTTGTTTTTTAAATTATTAGACCCGGATTCTTTGGAAAGTGCAACACGAGTCGGTTTCTTTTTCTTCTTTTTTAAAACCCACGTCGTGCTTCACCTGTGAGCTTGGAGCACTGTGGAGTCGTGTGTTCTGACACTGCCTGCAGCATACTTCAGTTAGAGGCGGGCAGACCAGGGCCCGCGAGCCGCTTGGTCAACCAGCTCTCAGCACATGGTGACGAAGCCAAGCGGCTTTTCTTCTAAACTTAAGTGTATGTAGGAAGACCCACCAATTCCTGGTGCAGTATCTGATGCACAGGAACCCTTTGTCAACAATGCCTCCAAATGGGTGGTCGTTTTCTAGCTAGAAATAACCAACTCTATTGCTCCACACCTGTTGATTAATCCTTTTAGACGCACCTTGTGGGTTGGAACCCGCCAGCTGCAGGTCAGGTCTGCATTTCCCCGAGACCTCTTCCTATTTAAATTTTTTTTTTTTTTTTTTTATCCAATATAAGCTGAGGTCCCATCCTCAGTATCAGGGATGAAGAAGAAGCTGTATCTGCCCCTGTCCAGTAGAGAAACGCCTAAAGCATGGATGTGGTAGACTTTGCTGCAGTGCTGGGGACTTCAGCAGAGATTAGGGTTCAATTTTAGAGCAGAGAGTTCTGAGCTCACCGGGGAGGTAGGAAAGATCTAGATTTCCTCTCGTGCCGCTGCTGGCCGAGAGGAGACCCTCGCCAGCATTTCTGCCTCAGCAAGATGGAAGCCTGTCTGGTTCTTTCTATTCAATGTCTTGACTTCCTTTCGGGGCAGACTGCCTGTGGCCAGGGCTCTTCCTGGTCTTACCCAGTCCTGAGAACGTGCCGTCTGTTTCTTTGAAGGTGACAATCTTCTTACACTTTCTCTGGGCAGGGCCACTGCAGGCCATCGCAGTGACCGCCCTGCTGTGGATGGAAATAAACGTCTCGTGTCTCGCCGGCATGGCGGTTCTCATCATTCTTCTGCCTTTGCAAAGCTGCCTCGGGAAGTTGTTCTCCTCGCTGCGGTAAGAGCGGGAATACGTTCTGTGTGATTGGTAACATCCTATGTCCTGTATGATTGGTAACACCCACCGTCCATCCGCCTGAGGCATCCTGCAGGTTCCTGGGGGTCAGCCAGCAGGGGCTGCAGCCATACGCTATAGACCCATCTCCACGGGGAGCGGCGAAGGCATGGGCCGGCTCACCCCGGCTTGCCTCTCATGCCCTCCAGCCACAGAAGCAGCGTATTCTTAGCAGCAGTTACATGGGGAGCAGCCACCCGACCATCCGAGTGGAGCAGATCCACATGTTCTTTAGGCGCAATTCTAACTGCGCTTTGTCCAGTTGCTGTCATGTGTGCATCTTTTCATTTTCACGTGTGTGTGGGGAGACGTGTGTGCACACACACAGAGATGGACGTAAGGCCTACGTGTGCATGTGCGAGTGGAGGCCAAGGTCGATGTTGGGAATCGTCATCCGTTCCTCTTCCATCTTTCCCCCCATGCATATGCATGTGTTACTGAAGGGCACTTGAATGTGTGTGTGTCTGTGGAGGACCCAGAGTGACTTCACGATCACCTTGGACTGCTCTACCTCTATTGCTTTGCTCTGAGTTTTTTTCAAACTCTACCTTTCAGGGCCAGAATTGTAGGCTGCCACCATTTCCATCAGACATTTTTACATGCAACCTGGGGGTCTAACTTCAGATCCCTTTGCACGTAAGGCAAAGGCTTTAACCACTGAGCCCTCCCCAAACCCTCCTCCTGTTTTTTTTTTTTTTTTTTTTTTTGAATTACAGTGGGCTTTTGCATCCACCTGCCATTTTTACCTGGGGTCTGGGGAGTTGAACTCGTGTGATTTTGCTTGGTGGCGAGCACCTGGACCTCTCAGCCATCTCCCATTCAGTATCTCCAGCCTCTTTAAGCTGCCACACTCTAAGCTGCCCCTGGGCAGGGTTGGTGCAGTGGGAATATCTTTACAAAGTCTCCCTGTTGCAACAACGCACGTGTTAGGCACAGACCTGTAGTCAAAGACCTTAGTGAGGGTGGACCGACCCTCCTTGAAGCAGGTTCCACAGAGTCGGACCGTGACCATCAGGTCTTCCGGATGCGAGACGCCGTGCTATTTGGTGTGATCTCCTTGGAGCTGTTCTACCATGCATCTTTGCTTGTGGTGTTTTCTCTTCTTGGAATTCCCTCTTTCAAGAAAAAAGTGTCTCTGACCCCGGGAGCACCTCTGTCTACACCCCCTTCCATTCTAATGCTTCTGGCTTTTTGCGTGTTTTGCTTGTGGTGTGTCTAACGCTGCCCTTTCCTGACGGCATGCACGGCCCTCCGCTCCGTCCCGTGCTACAGCCTCGTGTTCTCTTTGTTCCACCTGCCAGCTGTGCTCTCGGCAGACTCGGGGGCTGCCTCGCTGCCTGGGGGGTGAATTGACTATTTCGGACTTATTTCCACGTGTTCCTCTGAGTAGACATTCGCAGGGCTCTAAACCCCACAGATCCGATCGACCGTTAGACTTTCAAAGTGCACTCATGTCTCTGTGTCCTGTCGGTGGGGTCCACCTGTGTGGGGGGAGTAGAAGAACTTCAGGACGCCTTGGACCTGGGGTCTTCGGTGCCTGTGGCTGCTGAGGGGAGGGAGGCCGCTCGCCTTGTGACTCGCACTCGTGTCTGTCCCCTCAGGAGTAAAACCGCAGCTTTCACGGATGCCCGGATCAGGACCATGAACGAAGTTGTCAGCGGCATTCGGATCATCAAGATGTATGCTTGGGAAAAGTCCTTCGCGGACCTCATCAGCAGCCTGAGGAAGTAAGTGCGGCTGCTCCGTCCTGCCTGTTTCTTCCTCGTCTCACGTCGACCCGTGTCACACCCGGGGGTGGCAGGAGCAGTAATGACATAGGGAGTGTTAAGCCGGGCTTCTCCTTCCGGTTCTGGAAACAGGTCTCTTCCACCTCCTCCTCCTCCTCTTCTTTCCTTCCTCCCTCTCCTTCTCTTCCTCCTTCTTTTCAGCTTCCTCTCTTTTCTTTTCTCTTCCTCTTCTTTCTCCTTTTCCTTTTCTTTCTCCTCCTCTTCCTCCTTTTCCTTCTCTTCCTTCTCTCTCTCTCCCTCTCTCCCTCCCTCCCTCCCTCCCTTCCTCCCTTCTTCCCTACTTCCCTCTCTCCTTCCCTCTCTCCCTCCCTCTCTCCCCTTCTTTTCGGTAGTATTAGGCATTGAACCCAGGTCCCTATGCATGCCAGGCAAGCACAAACTACATCCCCAGCCCCAGAATGTACCACTTAGCATTTCTTAGTGATGCTAAAATGAAATTTAAAATTTAAAACATTTAAAATGTTTCTGAGCACTTCAGATCCCCTCTAAGCAATGGTTTCATGATGTAAACATTTCAGAATATTACCTTTAAAACAAAGCTGTGCTTTAGTTGAGTGTGGTCAAGAGGGAGGGTTATAGAGATTGAGTGTGTCTGGAATCAGCCAAGCTTTAAGAATGGGTGCTACTCCCAACAGCTGTGGAGAGCTGGCTGCCATGGCTTCTATGGGGTGCAGGATCTGAACTGGGGTTCTTCTGCTGGCAGACAGAGGTTTAATCCCCGAACCGTCTCTTCAGCCCCCTGTTTGACTTCATATTTTGAAAACTTCTTTTGGCTTTTGATTTAAGCCTTCAGTGTTTTTGCACTCTCACACAAGGGCTCCGTCACCTCTGGCAGCCCCAGCTCCCCACCCCCGCCCCTTCTGCACTCAGTGTGAGCCCTCTGGCCCCTCCTTGTGCCCATGCGCTCTGTCTTTCCTCCCCTCTGGCCTTACCAACGCGCCAGCCTTCCCGACTCCACCGTCCTTCTCCACCACCTGTTGTCCGTGCTCCATGTGGCTCTGTGCTGGCCACTGTGTCTCATGTCTTGGCCTATCCTATTTCAGCCTTGCTGATCTTTCCTGCAGCGAGGTGCCGCGCCCCTGACCAGACAGGCGGGGTCCCCTTCTTCCCTATCTGATCAGTGAGGCTTCCTCTCCAGGACTTAACTTTCTGTGTGCTCATTAAAGCCATTTTTTTAATGCAGTTCACATCATCTTTGAGTGATCGGAGACATTGTACTGTGCCTCCAGCGTTGTTTGCTTCGATGAGTAAAGTGGTTATTCAGTGCTCTGCGTAGTTCTTTCCTTGATGGTATCCCCAGGGCATGGGTTGACAGCTGTTCCTGTAATGTCATGAGCGGTTTCTCTCTCTCTCTCTCTCTCTCTGCTTGTTTCTCTCTATCTCCTTCTGTCCTGTCTACTTCTCTGTTTCTCTTTGTCTCTTTGTCTCTCTCTTTCTCTGTGTAATGGTTTATATTGATTCTCAAAAAAATATAGAATTGGGCTGGAGAAATGGCTAAGGGGTTAAGACTCTGTCTTATAAGCAGAAGGTCCTGGTTCCGATCCCAGGTTCCACATAAATGCCAATGGAAATGGAGGTGGCTTGCACTTCCGACCCTGGTGGGTGGAGCCTGGTTAATCTCAAAGCTAAGAAGAAAGAGGTAGAAGCAATCCAGGATATTTTTTAAAAAAGAATAGAAGCACCCAGTAGATTCTGGGCATGCCTGTGAGGGATTGTCTAGATTAGGTTAATCGGGTGGGATGAGTCCCCCCACCCAACCCCATAACTGCGCAGAACATTCCGTGGTCTCAGGTTCTGGAATGAGTCCAGAAGAGCAAGGAGCTGTGCCTCAGCCTCCGTCACTCTGCATCGAGACCACCCAGGCGCTCCCCTCACCCCACGCCCTCCTGCTGTCATGCCTTCTCTAACACAGGGAATGTGTTAGCCCAAGGAAACCGTCCTCTCTTGACTTGCTTCTTGCTGAAGTTTTGTGAGTGTAGCAAGAAAAGTGACTCATACAATAGGTGTGTGCGTGTGCGTGTTTGTGCGTGTGTGCGCGCGTGTGCATGCGTGTGAGTACGTGTGTGTGCATGGGTACTTGCACATGTCTGTGTATTTGTCTTTGGAGATGTCCATTTCATGATTTTGAGACAGGGTCTCTTAGTAGGTTCTAGAGCTTGCTGACTCAGCTAGACTGGCCAGTGTCCTCCAGGGTCCCCCTAACTTTGCCTCCCCGGCTCCGGGATTACAAGCATGAACTTGTATATTTATGTATATTTATGTCAAACGTATTTATGTGGGTGCTGGAGGTCAAGCTAGGTCCCCTCACTGACAGCAGACACCATACAGACCGAGCCATCGCTCCAGCCCCTGCGCGCTCTGATCCTCATCTGTGTGCGAGGAACCACGGGCGCGTGACATCAGCGTTGATACTTCCCTGTGGAAACTTGCATTTTCTTTTCCAGGAAGGAAATTTCCAAGATTCTGAGTAGCTCCTACCTCAGGGGGATGAATTTGGCTTCATTTTTTGTTGCAAACAAACTCATCCTGTTCGTGACCTTCACCACCTACGTGCTCCTGGGCAACGAGATCTCTGCTAGCCGCGTGTTTGTGGCCATGACGCTGTACGGGGCCGTGAGACTGACCGTCACGCTCTTCTTCCCGGCAGCTATCGAGAAAGTGTCAGAGGCAATTGTCAGCATTCAAAGAATCAAGGTTTGTGCCAGCTGCAGCGTTAGAGTTGTGGGTAGTTTTTGAGTCCGGTGGTACCTTCTTGTACTGGGTATTATTGCGTCTCAGGTAACTTTTTTTCTTCTACACAGGTGTTTATGGAGTACATATACATGTGTGTATGTGTGAATGCGTGTATGTGTTTGTGTATGTACATGTGTGTGGGGACATGTACATGAGTCATTTGATTGTGTGTACACACGGAGGTCCAGAGGCGAGATCAGGAATCATTCAGTTGCTTTTCCATCTTACTGTCGTGAGCCTGGGTTTCTAATGAGCTTACTCCTTCAGCCAGTCATTCGCCCCACAAATGAATCCAGCACTCGCTTAGCCTGGCGTCACAATAAATGGTTTGCAGGTCAGTTGGGTTCTCACTGTTGGGAACTTGTGCCGCCCAGCGGAGGGCTGGTGCATAAGGGGCTACTCTGTGGATGTGCTTGAGTGGCGCTGTCCTTGGAAGACAACCGGGGGCCGCAAGGAGCTTTGGCTGGTGCTGTTTGGGCGATTCACATCCTGGGAAGGCAGAAGCCATGACCTGGGCGACTTGTGTATGTGGAACGGTGCGCTGGGGCAGCCGCTGGCTTGGTGCTGTCGGCATCCGATGCTTTGTCCTTCCTGCGGGTGTCAGCTGGTGACCAGCTGTTCAGCGAAGCAACATCCATGCCGAGGCCTGGGCAGCGGACTGTCCCCCGCCCTCCAGACCTCAGTGAGAATTGGAGCCCCTCTGATGCTCACCCTGACTGCAGCCCGGGGAGCCCGAGCGGAGGCCAGAGCAGAGGCAGAGGAATGTGTCCGGAGCGCAGCGATGGCGGGAGCAAGGTGATGGTGCGCTCTGAGCCAGGGCTGAGTAATTGAGAGCTGCCCAGTGGCAGATCCTGAGTTGGGTTTTGGGGACGCATCCAGGGCTCTTTTACTGATTTTATTTTTTCTGCAAGATCACTTAGACTATGGACTGCTAGAAGAGGACCAGACGTGCGAGCGAATTTACTTTCGAAGTCTCAGACGCTTTCACATGTCCAGGGATGTTATTTTTCTCATTGATGTGACCGAATACCTGCCAGAATCCACTGAAGGAGGAAGGATTTATTTTGGTCTCAGAGGGTTCAGCCTGTCGTGACCCAAGAAGTGTGCAGAGCGGAGCATGTCACACCACGGTGACCAGCAAGCAGAACAAAGGAACACGGAAGGGACCTAGGCAAGGAACAGTTCTTGCCTGTCATTCTGATGTGTCAATGAGCAGTTAGACTAGGGCAGGGAAGGGTACTGGCCAGGTAATCAAAGTTAGGTTGACGCTTGACCTTAGAAAGAGTGGGTAGCTAGCATGCCTGATAGATGGGGCCTAGAAAACGGAAGTGTTCTCTGTCGCCTGGGACTGGGTAGATTAGGCCCTCTTGGGTGATTTCCAGTTAAATCATGTTGGGGAACACTAGGAAGGAAACCCCCCACACCCATTTTTCTGCCTTTGAGGTGGTATTGAGCGGTGTTCATACCAAAGCTCAAACTTACACGCAGACTTTCCAGCTAGCTTGGAGTCTGATGTTTTTGCCTTGACTCGGGCCCAAAGCAGTTGAGCTGGCAAACCATGCACTGTAGCCTCTGAAACTGGGTTGCCAAATGAATCTTCCTTGAGTTGTTTCCTCTGGCAACGAGTGACCCACGGCAGAATATTTATAACAATTTCTGTGACTTTGTGAAATTCGTTAGAATTTAGGGATCTGCGGGGCTCTTAAGTTTTAGAGTAGTCACGTAGGAGGTTCATGGTTATTTCAGTGGCCTCCTGCCTTAGCGGGATTTGCCTGTGTGCTCTAGAATACCCGTGTTACACCCATTTCACAGGGAGCTCATTGTTCTTCACATGCAAAACTTCTTGTGAGGTTCTTACTACCACCCGAATGGTCCTGCAGATATTTGGCACAGGTATTTGCTTTGTCACAACCGGGGGGAGGGGGGGGCGGTGAGATGGATTGGTCAGCAAGGCCATGGACCGGAACCTTCTAAAGTCGGTGAGAAGAGTTATTTCTGGCTTCTGGGGCAGCTGGCAGTCCTTGGTGTCCCCTGGCTAGCAGCCCTGGGGCTCTGGTCTTTGTCCACTGTCTTTTGCTTGTTTCTGCCTGCGTGCGGGCCTAGTCTCTTCTTAGAAGAGTCAGTTGTGTTGGATACAGAGCCCTGTGACCGATTGGGACGTCTTCTTAGTTGACTCTGAATGATCCTGTTTCTGAGTGAAAGACGCATTTCAAGGTTCGGGCTTCTATATATGTCTTGGAGGAGGTTTCTGCTTATATGGAACCGAACTTTGTTACTTGTACCTCTGGAGGGCAGGACATGCAAAGGCACGCGGTGTAGGTGACTGCCCTTGTCCAGTGAGGGCTACGTTTTGCTTCTGCAATGACACCTTGATATTGTTTTCTCAGCAGGGGAAGAGTGCTGTGTCCTTACATGGCAGAAGACAAGAGAGCTCAGTTGAGATGCCTTTAAGCATCACAGAAGAGAAGCCCATAATTACCATTTAAATGACCTACCTCTTATTTATTGATTTATTTGATCGATTGATTGGTTGATTGATTTGCAGTATTAGAGCTCAAACCCAGGGCCGTGCATATGCTCTAAAGCACTTCTTTAGTCAGTAACACCTGCACCCTAAAGATCCACCTCTTAAGATTCTCAAATTGGTCATCAAGCGTCTGCCTGTTCCAGGTTCTTTGCTGTGGATTCGATGTGACCAGTTCCCTCGGCTCCTGAATCTGGTGTGACTTCTTGCATGATGAATTGTAACGTGGAATTGTGAGCTGAGTCAGACCCCTCTCCCCTATGTTGTTAGGTAGTTATGAAGCTAAAACATCTCAGATGAGATGCCTGGTTGGCCACGACTCTCTCCCGTCCTGTAGACTGTGTCCACACTCTTGTGTCATTTGCTGTGCGGAAGCTTCTCAGACCCATTTGCAAGTTCTCACCATTGTTTCCAGAATACTTCAGGTCTTTTCCAGAAAGCTGTTTTGTGTGCCGGAGTTGGAAATGTTTTCTCTCATGGCTTCAGCGTTGGTCTGGCCTTGAGGTCTTTAATCATTTTGCACTGGTTTTCCCTGTGATTTTTTTTCTAAACATATTTTGTCCAGCAAGCGAGGAACACAAGGGCCCCTCCGTCTCGTTATGCTGGTGCCAATGGTCGGCAGGACTTGGAGGCAGTTAAATTGCAGCGACCAGCTGCTAAACATGGTGGAACACAGCGGTGTGGGACAAGCAGCCACCCTGTACTTTTACTAAGAAAAGAGGCTTTTAGTGAGGAAAGAGTTGAGAGACGTTCACAAAATGCTTTCCTGGGGCGATAGAAACAACCAAATAACAGCATGCTGTGTGGACCGCGGACTTAAGTGCTACAGTGGTCCTGTGTTGGTCTGATAGAGAGTGACGACGACTTTGGGGCTGGCCAGAGGACATGGCCGACAGATGGGTAGATTCTTGTCTCCGCCCTGTTTCCTGCCTGCGCTTCTGGCCCCCCTGGTTTTGCCCTTGAGGGCCCTTCTGCTCGGTCCTTCTGACTCTAACACAATGCTTGGCACACATTGACAATCCAATATTTTTCAAGAATACTCTGCTCACCAGGGTCAGAAGTGCAGGCCGCTGCCATTTCTGCCTGGCATTTTTACATGGAAGCTGGGATCCAAACTTTGCTTGTGAGACAGAGTCTTAACCCCTGAGCCATTTCTCCAGCCCTGTGTGTTCAACTTTGTTTCTGCATCTTCACTTTAGGAAGGTGCTTACACCCCCTCTTGCCTGCAAAATCTGTGCATGTTTAAAACATGAATATATATGTATATATGGGTGTGTGTGTATGTGTATGTATGTAAAATGTTCTAATCTGAGTTGACACTTTCAATATAACTGATGTGGGCTATATGAGGTTTTATATTGTACATTGTATGGAAATAAAGTTGTTTTTGCACATTTTTCCCCCTGAAATTAAAACAATCTGCACTTTCTTTTTCCTCTAGAACTTTCTGTTGCTCGATGAGTTACCACGGCGCAAAACCCAGGCCCCATCAGATGGTAAAGCCATTGTGCACGTGCAAGACTTTACTGCTTTCTGGGACAAGGTAACAGATCTCTAAGACCCTGCAGTGACATTAACTTTGAGAACTTGTCTGTACTGCATCCCCAGGGTGCAACACAGCTCAGAGTGGGGGGCTTTTTATCAATGTAACATCCCTACAGGAGTTGTGTGGACCACTGAGAATGAAGGGTGGGCTAGAAGGACCAGAGCTCCCGGAGCTGCCGGATGCTGCCCCCTTCTGGTTAACAAAGAGCCGTGTTCAACCCTGGCTTTTGAGGGAAGCAGGAGCCTCTTTCTAACTTAGCTAGAGGGGGAAGGGGGGCTGGGACGGGGAACTGGTGTCACAGTTTTCTTGCTCTTCAGGGACTCCATGCTCAGTTTTCAAGAATCCTCTTTTAGCCTCAGAAGACTGTTGGCCTTGACTCTCTCTGGATTGTTTTTCTGTGATCTGGAAGAACACATCTTAGACTGTCGTGCAGAAAGAAGCCTAGCCCTGTATGAGGGCACCTTAACAAGGGAAACCAAGGGGCTCCCACAGTTTACCACATCGAGCTATGGGATAGAAACCCATCTACCGGTGGGAAATGCAGTTGGGCCGATTAACTGAGAACGTTTCTCTTCAGAGCAGTCCCCAAACCGCAGCTTGCAGAAACTCACTTTCAACTGTCCAAGTTGAACGGGATTGCGTTGAACTGTCCAAGTTCTTCCTGTGCCAAGTGTGGCCAAGACCCTTGGCAAGTGAGGAGTGAGCATTTCAGTGTCCATCTGGGGCTGGGCATGCCATGGCCTTTTGCTGCCACCTGGTGGGCATTACTGTGACAAAAGATTAAGTCCGAGTTCCAGTGAAAACTTAGGAATGACCGAAAACTTATTTTTCAGTCATTTATTTATTAAATGACTGAAATTTATTAAAAACGAAGGTTTCCCGCCAAGAGGTCTGCCTGTTGCGTTCACTCCTTAAATCTGTGGCTGCCTAGAACGTCATTCATGTGAAAACCTGGTCTGTAAATAGACTGCAGTTTGTTTATTAATTTCTTTATTTTAGGTATGTGTGCATGACATACATGTATGTATGTACACGTGTCCTGTGGAATGCCTTCCTCTATTGCTCTCTACCTGTTCTCATTATTATGATTACTATTATTGAACCGGGAACACTAAACCAAAGCTCACTGTTTGGGCTAGACTGACTGGCCAATGAGCTCCCAGGATCTACCTGTCTCTGCCCACTCTGGAGTTACAGGCAGGCATAACCATGCACTGCTTTTTGAGGGTGCTAGGGATTTGAACTTAGGCTTTCTTGCTTTCACAGCAAGTGCTTTTACCATTCAGTCATCTCAACAACCCCCATAAGGTTTATTTAAATGAACTGAATTTAAGTGAAATTGGTAAAGTGTTTCACACACCAAAAAGTGCGAAAAGACTGCAAAGTGTAACAACCTGGATTGGGAGATGGCTCACAGTATGGCCTTGTCAGCCAAAATACCTGAGTTCTGATCCCCAGATCCCGTGTAAAATTGCCAGGTAAAAATGGTGGCAACCATAATTCTGGCCCTAGAAGGCAGAGCCTGGGAAACCCAGAGCAAAGCAGTAAGGAGGTAGAGCAATCTAGGATGATTTTGATGTCGCCTCTGGTTTTCCACAGGCACACACACTTTTAAGTGCTCTCTTTTATACACACACGTGCACACACATGTATACCCACCTGCATACAAACACACACACACACACACACACACACACACACACACACACACAGATATAACATCCTAAAGTAGCAAGGAGATGTGGGCTGCATTCTTGTGTCTGTGACTAGTTTTATTCCCTCTACTTTTCAAAGTGATTTGAACACATTTCTATCACCTCTAATTTACAGGCTTTAGAAACTCCGACTCTTCAAGACCTTTCTTTCACTGCCAGACCCTGGAGAGTTGCTAGCTGTGGTCGGCCCCGTGGGAGCTGGCAAAGCAAGTATTTTGTTTTTGTCTTTGTTTCTTGAGACAAGATCTCACGTAGCCAGGGTTGGCTTGGAGCTAGAAATGATCTTGAATTTCTGATCTTCCTGCATCCACCTCCCCAGTGCGTGAGTTCCAAGCATCCCCCATTTCCGGCTCATCCAGCATTCTTAATCATGTCTATCCATGTCAGTAGGGTCTTCTCATTTGAGAGCGTAGACTGTCACGTGTCAAGCATGAGTTTGCACTGCCCGATAGCGCCCTCTGCAGATTGTCTCTGGGCTTCTAACTGTGTCTCTTCCTGCTGCTGGTCGACCCCCCAGGGCCCGGCTGGCTGCAGCGCACCGTGTCTTGTTCTGCCTGACGCTCACTGTGCCTCGTGTGTTTCCAACTCTGTTTCAGTCTTCGCTGTTGAGCGCGGTGCTCGGGGAGCTGCCCCCGACTAGGGGGCTGGTCAGCGTCCACGGGAAGATCGCCTATGTTTCTCAGCAGCCCTGGGTGTTCTCAGGAACCGTGAGGAGCAACATTCTGTTCGGGAAGAAATACGAGAAAGAACGCTACGACAAGGTGATCAAGGCCTGTGCTTTGAAAAAGGTGAGCTCCACCTGAGTCCCACACCCTCGGGTGCCCGAGGGATTCTTTAAACGATAATGTTTGAGAAGTTGATTTTGAGAGAATCTTGAATGTTATTGTCAGTGCTTCAGTCTTCTTGAAGTCCCCCGTCAATTGCTTTTTTTAATCCTATGATATAATTATGACATGAAAGTAGCATATACAAAAAAATGTAGTTTTTTGGGGGAGGGATCAGCATGCTTTTGGTAACCCTTGTTCACTTGTAACTTTTTCTCTCTCCTCCTTGAAGTGATAGGGATCAAAGCCAGGGTCTTGCTCCTGCCAGGCAGACCCTCTACCCCAGAGCTCTGTCTCTAGTCTGAACACTTAAAAAAAGTTAGATAAGTACTAACTGTTGCAAAAGTGGGGGAGGGGGAGATAGTATCTTGACCCCTCACCTACCGTTGCCCCACTTGGTTCCTACCCATCCTCTGCTCACCCTGCCCCCACTCCACATCTCTGTCAAGGGGGTCCTGGACCTTTATTTAGTATTTCATCTTCATTATTTAAATGTTTGAGAATAACCTATTTCATAGTTGTTAAACTGGTTAAATATTCAAATAGCTCATTTAAAAGAAGTCTTTTGGGGGGGAAGTCACAGCCTTATTACATGTAAAGAAATGACAAAATTACTCGAGATGCTGGACTTTCTGTCTGCCTGTTCACGAGTTATCTCACTAGGAAACTCCCATCCCTGGGCTTGTGTCAGGCTTAAAGTAAATTCTCGTTCTTACTGCTGATGGACACTCTGGCCTGCGCCTTTTCCTTTCTATTTTTCTCCCCTTGTGCTTTATTTATTTTTATTTTTATTTATTTTTTGAGACAGGGTCATATAGCCCAAGCTGGCTTCTTACCTCCAGTGTAGCTGAGGATGGCCTTGACATTCTGACCCTCCTGCCTCCGCCGCCCGAGTGCTGGGACCACACGCGTGAGCCCCATGCTCGGGATGAGGCGTTTTCATGCGTGACATCACGCGTGATTGAGTCATGAGGAGTAGGTGCTCCACCAACCGAGGGGCAGCCCAGTCCAACTCGCGCTTTATTTTTTTTTTAAAGAAAATGGAGTCTTGGGGGCTGCGGCAGTGGCTGGGGGGGGTTAAAGTCTGTGCCTTACAAGCAAAAGGGCCTGAGTTTGGATTTTCAGATCCTATGTAAAAATGCTAAACAGAGATGGTAGCAGAGCCTGGGAAACCCCGGAGCAAAGGAATCCACATGATTCCCTTGGGCCTCTACAGGGACACATGCGCACGTGCGCGCACACACGCGCACACGCTCACACGCACACACACACACGCACACACTCACACACATGCACACACACACGCACACGCTCACACACACACACATGCACACACACGCACACACACGCACACACATGCACACACGGGTGCGCACGCACACACATGCGCACACGCACACACACGCACACACACGCGCGCACACACACTCACACACACACTCGCACACACACGCGCACACAAGGGTGCGTGCGCACACATACACAGTAGAAAAAAAAAAACCAGAATATTGTAGAATTTCTTTTAATTTGGAATCACTTTGCCAGGCAAGAGGTTGTCTTCTGAAAAGACGCCACAGAGAATGGCAAGCTGAAATGCCCAGTTAAACATGGTGATGGGGTCAGCCGGAAGCCCAGAGGCCAATGTGGATGCACCCTGGCCCACTCTCTTTGAGAGATAAAAATAAAAGAGCGTTACAGGGCTCCCCACGGCCTGTCCAGCGCAGCTTGGTGTCCAGCTGTTCTTTATGCTCTTCGGGAAAGGCAGGCAGATTCGCAGAGGCGTGTTGCTGGAGACTCGTCGGCCCTGAGGAGAGCGTCATTTCCCTCAAACAACAGCTCACGTAGCCTGGGTCCTGTTGGTGGGTTGTGCCTTCTGATGACAGGCACACAAATAATGGTTGGATTGGCTTTTCTTACCTTCTGGGTTATTTATAGTTAAAGAGAGATGGTGAGTTTTTATGCATGACATCAACTGTGATAAACTCGATGTAGAGTGAATATGTGTCCAGTGTAAGAAAAGAAAGGGAGCACCTTGCTGCTTGTGGCGTGCACGCACACGCCACATGAACAGCTTACTGACAGGCCCCGTCTCGTCCGTGACTCTGTAAGTGGGCTTCGTCTGCAGTTGGTGCTCAGCGCGGGGTGAAAGCACGAATACTTTGAACCAACACAGCAGGAAAATGTCTCAGAACCTTTCTGGAAGGTTCAGAGTTACAATTTAATCCGTGTGGAATCTCTTCATCGCCGTTGATGAAACACCTATGAATTTTTGTAGAAATGCTGCCCTTAAGGTTTAGGCTAATCGGAGGCTGTCCATGGGAGAACCTCTTTTAAGGCTTTTCCTTCTTCTTGACTTTTTAACCTCTGCAGGACTTACAGCTTTTGGAGGATGGAGATCTGACTGTGATAGGAGATCGGGGCGCCACACTGAGCGGAGGGCAGAAAGCGCGGGTGAACCTGGCGAGGTAAATTGGCCTCTCCCCGGCCTTCCATGAAGCTGCTCGCTGCCACAGTCCCGTGTGAAGCGCTGGTTCTGGGCCATTCCACAGACGCTTGGGTTGGGCAGTTGCAGCATGGCATGGTAATCCCAGGGGAGAGTGGGTGGTGCTCCTCCAGTCCGATCCCTCTTCTTATTTTCCAGAGCAGTCTACCAGGATGCCGACATCTACCTCCTGGACGACCCTCTGAGCGCGGTTGATGCAGAAGTAGGCAAGCACCTGTTCCAATTGTGAGTTGTTTTGTCTCGTGCCACCTCTGTGTTCAGGGGGGTCTTGTCTTTGTTCTGTTTCCCATTTTCATGGGTAGGTGTGTAGTGTGCGTGCATGTGGATACCCACGCTCACATGTGTGTGTATGAGTGTATGTGGAGACATGTCAGGAATCATCTTTAATGGCTTTCACCTTACCCTTCTGAGGCAGAGTCTCTAGATCAAAATCAAATCAAAGCTTGCTGGTAGAGCTAGTTGAACCAGCCTCCTTGCTCTAGGGATTCCAGTCTCTGCCATCCAAAGATGGAATTACAGACTACATGCACATGGCATTTTACCTAAATTCTGGGGATCTGAAGTTTAGTTCATTTGCTTGGACTCCGGACCCATGTCCAGAGACCTGGAGTCCTTTGAAGTGGTGTTGCAGTTCACGTGCATGGTTGCTGAAAAATCACCATCAAACGGCCTAAGGGAACAAGGGGCTTATTTTCTTAGGATAGTTAGTTACAGTTCTCAGTGCAGCTTGACGGGAGAGCACGCACCAGCACCAGGGCCGAGGGAACTGGCCACCCCATCTCTACACAACAGCTGAGAGACGGACGATCCTTACTTGTCAGACCAGCACATCTGGCCAAGTGTACACAAGGATGCCAACTCTCTCAATCAGTTCTCTGTGATTTATTCCAGGGCCTAGTCCTACCCACCATGGGCTGGGTCTTCCCCAGCAGCTAGACAATGTCCTTCAGGTTTGCTCTGGGCTTAACTCAACCATCAACTCTCTACACCTGTGCCCAGAGCTCAAACCCTCAACAGTCAAATTGACACCTGTGCTTAACTGTGACACCCAGAGCTCAAACCCCCAATTGTCAAGTTGACACCTGTGCCTAACTATGACAAGTGGTGACCAGGAAGACATGGCAATTTCACCATGGCCCACTTTATGTCCCATTTCTCTGCTTCCCTCCAGATGACCCATTTTAGAGAAAAAAAAAATTGGCACAAATACAAGATCAAGATAGGGAATGACGGTGTGGTTAACTGCATGGGCCATGGGTTAAGGAAGAGGCATGTCAAATCTAGTCTTTTTTTCCAGCCATTTGTAATGCCTTACCAAGAGACCTTGGAAAATTCAGACCCCAGGAAGAAGAAAGATCAAGGAAGGGACCAGGCAGTCAGCTACTGGGGTTTTCAAGAGTTCAGCATTGCTTCATAGGTTCTTGGTCTTGTTAGAATTAAGGCGAATCCCACAGCTGAGTCAGGATGGCTTGCACGTGAAGCCAGGCCCCAGGATTTGATTGGTTTCTCACTGTAACTTGAGTATCTTGTGGTTTTGTTTTCTTTGTCTCTTTCTTAGTCAACGAAGTGGAAGACTTTGGGGTTTTTTTTCTCTGTGTGAGAACTTAATATATAGAGAAGGATATTTCCTATTTCTTTGAAAGCTCGTGAGCTCCATCTTGGTAATGCAGCCTCAGATCTGCCCTCAGTTAACTTCCTGGTGGTCCGTCCCCTTGTGCAGACTAAGAAGCCACGCCCCTTTGTGTGGCTTTTGTTGGACTGGGTGGGGCGTTCTGACAAATGACGCATCTTAGTTTGGCGAGTGAGGGGACAAGAAGCCCGAGAAGTTAAGGTCCCCTCATCGGGAAGAGGGAAGGAAGTGGAAAGTTGAGGTGCCGTCCCTACCGTTGGAGAAGGTCATGTTCCCTAGCCAGGACGTAAGGGTGTTTTGCGTGCGGGAGAAGCTATGGCAACCCAGAGACTTCGTGGCAGGCTACAGGCTACAGCTGAGATTTGAAAACTCCCCTCACCATTTTGGTAGAAGTGGACCAGCGGTCTATTAAAGGCCAGGAGGCTCGGCGTTGGGAGTCCATTCCTTCTGGTAAGGGGGACGAGGGACACAGAACCGTAGGGAGAGGGACAGGCCGGGCACTGGAAGAGCAGCGGGCAAGCACAGCCCCGTGTCCTGTGAGTGACAGGTGCACAGGACGCTGTAGAGGCAGCCTGGGAAGCTCCTTGAATGTCCTGTGTCCTTTGGACTCCAGTTGTCCAAATGAAATGTCACAGACAGCGTGGCTCACACATGAGAAACCTCATGTCTCAGTCTGGAGACAGAAAGTCTGAGATTAAGTGTCTTGTGACCCGTTTCCTTTCTCAAAGTGGTCTCGGGCTCTTCCTTCCTTACGCGTCTGTACTCAGATTTCTTTAGATTGGATGAGGACCCCCATCCCCTTGCATCGTCTCTTACATAACTTTCTCCAAGTTCTTTTTTTTTAAAATATATATATTTTTTTATTCATTTTTATTCAATTGTGCGTGTGTGTGCCTGTGTGTGTGTGTAGAACCACGGGCGAATTCGGGAACCACCATGGACTGCCTCCACCTCCTCCTTGTTTACTCTGCCCCAGGATTCACAGGCTCCGCCCTACCAGGACCAGAAATGCAGGCCGCCCCCGCTTCCACCAGGTGTCTATATGTGGGGTCTAGGATCTGAACTCAGGACCTTCCGCCTGCAAGGCAGAGGCTTAACCCCTGAGCCACCTCTCCAGCCCCTCTCCCTCTAAGTTCTGTCTGCAAATCATGAAGTGCCGGGGTTACGCTTCAGCCTGAGTGTTGGGGAGAGAGCTTCAGTTTCTAACAGGTCTTAGCACTGTGAAGAGAGCCACCCAAAGACAGTAGAAATAATACACCTTTAGGCTCTGGATTCTGTGACTGGAGCCCAAGGTCATCTGCTGCACGTGGCCCTTTGGGAATGGCACGGGGAACAGATGACAGGGAACTGCTAACTGTTTTCTCAGCAGCATTGTAAAATGTGCCCAGTGTTACCAGGCCATAGGCAAATTTTGGACGAGGATAGTAGCAATAGTTGCCCAAACACGTGAATGAACATTCTTTATATCTGTGGATTATAGACTTAAAGTAGTTGAAATGGCATGGTTTATGTTCCCTGTGTGTTTTACCACAACAAAAATTAGAATGCATGCACAGTAGCATTGAGTCCTGCAGAACTTAGAGAGTGGGAGGAGCCAGCATTTGGCATTGATCCAGCTTTCTGATCTGACCCTTGAGTCCTGCCCATTCCTGATTGCCTCCTGACAGGTCGTCCTCTGGGCAGAGACAACTCTCTGTCACTTGGATGAGCCTTGAACTCAAGTTATCCATCATCAGTGGGAGAACGATTCCTGGCGGGATGCTGAAGCAGGGGTTCTGTGAGGCAGGAAGATGGTGTTCTAATTGCTAAGTAGCATCTCTGTGTCACAAAGGCTCCACCAAACTTCGCTCTGAACACCGAAGTGTTTATAAAGTCTTCTCGCACCTTTGAGGTTTAATGACTTCGCATATACACTTGATAGAAGCAAGCTTGTTGAAATTGTCATTTGCTAATCGGAACCACATTCTTGGTGGGGGGGGGTACCCAGAGCAGGAAGCACAAATGCAATTTAGGAAATCACTCAGCAGCAACTGGAGAATGTTCTCAACGAGTTAGAAAATTGGATTAACAATATGCTCTGAAAAAATGGCAGTTGTGTCTAAGCTTAGAAATGTGAAGTGTTTTGTGTTAAGAGGACCGGATTACCCTACTGTTTGCCATTAGCAGTTTTATTTCCATCATGAATATACATCTAAGGTTATTAAGGTTTGTGAGTTTTACAACTATATGTCGTCGGCGTAAGAAGTATGTGGTCTCACCCACGGGCAGCTAGGGGCCCCAGATTGACGCCAGTCTTATGTTTTAAGGAACCCCAAGTCACAGACTCCTGCTGCTCCCACCATTCGTTCTTCTGGTCTGTCCTACTTAGACCTCCCTCGCTGTTGCCTTCCGAGTTTCTTAGATCGTATGAACTCCTGTGACACAATGCCACATCTGCGAGGCTTATGAACATACTTGTCGGGGCTGGAAGCCCAAGATGAAAATGACAGCCGATTGGGTATTTCCACCTGATTCACACAGGTGTCGCCTTGCTTTGTCCTTACATGGTAGAAGGGTATGTCAATTAGGCTTTTTATTTTATCTTATTTTTTATTATTTTTATTTTAATCGCTAATTACATTGACATTCCTCCCCTCCACCCCTCACGTGTTCCCTCAACCTTGGTTACCACCCTAGCTGCATAGATTCTTTGGCAGAACCACACACTCTCTTGTCCCTCAAGCACCAGGGCCCCTGGTCACCGTGCTGCTCCCAGTTCATGGCTGCCGACTTGTCCATTCGCAGTAAAAGTGTTGTGAGGTTGATCTGGCTGTGCTCCCCAAATGTTGTGGGGTCACTCTCTAGGAGTCTGTATGGATCAGGTTCTTGTGTTCACCATCGGAGATTGAAACCGGAACATGTGTAGAGGATTAAGGTAGAGTTATTAGAGGAGATAAAGAATGGAACTCGTGGACTCCAGATGTGGAGTGTCATGAGGGGGGAGGGTGCCCTGGAGAACTCATGGACTCCAGGCATGGAATCCGTGAAAAGCAAGAAGCTGGAAAAAAACTCATGGACTTCAGTGTGGCACGGAGCAGGCGCCAGTTAGGCCTTTTGTAAGGAGAGACATTGAGCTTGTTCATGAGCACAGACGCTCATGTAGAAGCCCTACCAGTAATTCCATCACCTGGTGACTAGGGCCTTGGCATGTAGGGAGGGACCAAATCCCCTCCCTGACCTACACCTTCCTGATACTGTCAGGGTACACCTGAGTTGATGAGAAAGCGGCGTTCTCTGAGGTCCGGCCCATCCCCTATTCTGTACCTTACCCAATATTCCCGAAGCGCTTTCTTACACCCTGCTTCAGTTTGTTCCTTCTCAGAGCTGGACCATCAACCATGGATCAGGTGGGAGGCAAAGGAAGGACACAGGCCACCTGCCCACCTTTCCCACCTGCCTCTCCAGAGCTGTTAGAATCTTCTACAGTGATGTCCGGTGAGGGTTCAGAACCCAGTGTTTCAGAGCACGCCGGGGCAACAACATAGCAGGAACTTGTCTCTCCAAAAAAGATTTTTCTTTATGTCATGATTTAGTTTCACTTTAAGCATCTGGAAGGTATTTTCCTAGACATTTGAGAAATATTTGAATTTAGAAAAAAATATAAGGCCTTCAATTGCGATATTATCCTAATATGTACACTGTCTTGTCTGTGATGGAACCTGCTTTGACTTAGGCTTTCTCAGATGTAATAACCCATGAGATTAAGTGGTCACATCTTCCTCATGATATTTTTATAAAGGGATGAATGGCAGGCAGCTTTGAATGATGGAGAAATCATTAGTTAAAAGCTCAAGGGCTGCATCCGAGGAGAGTTTTAGTTGAGAGACATGTGCCAAGCTAAAGCACCCCAAAAAGGAAAAATTGGGGGTCATGGATATGGCCAGGGTAAAGATGCTTGCCCTGCAAGCTTGATGATCTGAGTTTGATCCTTAGAGTCCACGAAGGGAGAAAACAGACTCCCAGAAGTTGTCCTGCCTGTTATATGTACTCCGTTGCACGTGCGCACGGACCACACACATGTACACACTCACATAAAACTGAATTTTAAAAAGGGGGAAAAATCAATGCTCTGGATGAAAATGAGAAAGCAATAGGTTTTGTATATAAAGTCTAGAGTCTTGAATCTGATCATAGGCCCGGTTCCAAAATTACTTTTATTTTAAAGGAATTTTTCAGTCTCAAATTGGAAGCAAACGGGCTAGTGATTACAGAAGAATAGAGGATGGAACTTGGGTTTATTACATGCCACCTAACACTTCTTGCTGTTTAGCCAGTTGGTGCTTTTATTTCTCTGTTAAGTAGCCTTACTTTGACATGAAGAAATTGAGGTTCCAAGAGGTTTGTACTAATACCTGGCAAAGAGTAAGGCTGGGAAGATGGGAGCGGATTTGAGGCACAGATCCCCTTGCAGTCACTTCAGCATGCTGGTCATGACCTGCGTTCCTGACAGGTGTGTGTGAGGACTTTGGAATCAGCAGCTGCAGAAGCCCTGCGTTTCATCTTATGTGTAGATGGGCTGGGACGGAGCCTTTCAGGGTCGACTTTGAGAATGTGGGGGCACTTTGAAATATTGCTATTAAAAACTCTTAAGGTTGCTTTTCTCGTCCTTTGAGCCAGTGAATAGTTTTCACTATGATTTCGACCACCTCATTCATTTTAATATTTGGGTGATTTTAGTGTTTAGAAAATTTAGGGCTGGTTCGAAGTGCTGTGAAAGAATTGGAATTTGGGTCCCCATGTCCCATTTAAAGTGACAGGTGGGCATGGTGTCCATCCTATATGTAATTCGAGTCCCTGAAGGCAGAACTGGGAATCCCCCAGATCAGCTTGAGCTGAAGGTTTAGAGACCCAGCCTCAAAACCAAAAATCAGTTAAGTGGAAGAGCCATTGATGGGGATTCCCAGTAGCACCACTGATTCTCCATGTGCGCACACTCACCTGTACATATGCCCTCCCAGGATTCACCCACACACATGCAGGCATCCTGTATACACACGCGTGTGGAAGTGGCGAAAAGTTACAAAATAAAAGAAAAAAGAAAATCTTCTGTGGAGGGACTTGAAGTATTGTGGAGACTGTGTTCTTGGCATTCAGTGTTCTATCCTTTGTCACTTAGGAAAGGTCTAGAAAATGCATTCTGACAATAGTTACTGAGCATTTAAGACTTGAAAAAATAGCATGCACATTATAAATAATCATCTAGGAAACTATTTACATGATACAGTAATAAGATAATTACTGTTTTAGTTGTCAGATTTTGAATCTTAATATTGTTCAACTGTCTTACGAAGGTTACTCTTCATTGCTATGAGACAATGCGCATAAACAACCTGTGGGAAAAAGGGAGATTTATTTGGCTCATGGTTCCAGAGGGGGGTATAATCCACTAGCGTGGGAATTGCAAGCAGAAGGCGTGGCTGGAGACAGAAGCAGGAGGCTGATTCTGGTCACCACAAGCTACCATGAAGGCAGAGAGAGCCAAAGCAAGCTGAGAGGAAGCAGGGCCAGGCTACCAAACCTCCAGGCCTATTCCCCGTGATATGTCTTCCTCCAACAAGACTCCAGCTCCTAAGAAGTGCTCCACCTTCTACCCTTCCTGACCCTCCCAAACCTTAACACCAGCAAAGGATGCACACGCATGAGTCTTGGTGGGGTGGGGGTGGGGAGAAGTTCACATTCAAACTGTTATGTGCTTTTATCATGAACTATATAAATTTTAATTGTTTTCTTTTTATCACGAGCTATGTAAATACGGACTGAGTTAGGCTGAGTTTTAGAAGAGAAATTAGTAGCCACTGTGTTTTCGGCTGACAGCTTCTCACAGTTTCTTAGGTGGGTGGAGCCAACTTCATGCTAGGGACTGTGAATGCTTAGGGACCCTCACTGACTTATACATGCGTCTGTTTTCAACTGCTTGCCCCTGACTGCTGTGCTTCCTGGGTCTTATTATGGCCCAAACTGTTGTTCTGCAGTTTGGAGATGGCCCACTAACTTTTCTTAACATCTTGTGTCTTTACAATTATAGGTGTATTTGTCAAACTTTGCATGAGAAGATCACAATCTTAGTGACTCATCAGTTACAGTACCTAAAAGCTGCAAGCCACATCCTGATACTGAAAGATGTAAGTAATTTCTAGATGTCCATTGAAGTTTATAGAAGCCAGGCATGTTGAAGGTAGGGCTTCCTGGCAGTTTACTCTCTATGGGTTTCCTGGGAAACTTCACGTACTTCCCTTTCCCAGAACCTGTCAATCATCTTTGAGGATAAATCCAAAGGACCTGTAGAAGTGCCTTATTAAGGTGCGAGATGTTGTTCTGTTAATACAGTATTTGCCTAGCGTATTAGAAGCCCTGGGATTGATCTGATTTTCAGGACCTCGTAAACCTGTGCACAGTAGCACAGGCCTGCAATTCTAGCACTTGGAAAGCAGCAATAAGACACAGCACCTGTATGGAAGAAGTATAAGTGTGGATAAAAGTCTGCAATGCCTAGCATGGTGTCAGGAAGGCTGAGATCCAATAGATTCTTCCAGGGCATATCTCCACGACCCAGGATCTCCTACCCGGCCTTTCGTGCCCAAGGGCTCCAACTCCTCACCCCAGGGACCAGGCCTTTAGTCACCGTGGGCACTTGGGGGAACATCTCAGGGTCCTTCTGCAGTCTCTTGGGCAGCGGTGGAAATGACAGAGTGTGAGGCAGAGAGTCACAAGGTCTCAGAGAGGCAGGTGACATGTTATTATGATAAACAGGATTATGAGGATGGAGGTGTGTTTCCAGAAGTCTCCTGGTGACTCCTTGGGGTGTACTGTGGGTACCAAGGAACAGTGGGGAACCTCTCAATCAGAGCTCCCTCAAGTAGATTTCCTGTCCCAAGGAGGATTATAAAAAGCAGCGTGTCTGCCTCCTTACCATTGAGCCTTTTAGCCTGTCATCTGACTCCTTCCTGGAATAGTGATCTCCCCTTCTGCAAACTTGAGAAAATTGATTCATGTACTGAGGGCTGAATATTAAAACTAGTGAGGAGTCTGTAAGATGGAGAGTAGCCTTGTCGCCAGTCCTCACTTGGGGGCCGCTGCTGGGGTCCTACTTTCTGTGTGTTGCAAGGATCCTTCCAGGTCTTAGTACTTTCAGAGTAACTCTTTACCTGCTGGTGAGGATGGCTGCAGGAGCTGAGTTCACTCTTCCTGTGGGTCTAGCGTCCACCAATGGCACAGCTCCTCTTGGAATTTTCAGAGCATGGCTTCTCAGGAAATTTCCTTTGTTAAATCAGTTGTAGTCAATTTCCTTGTGTATCACTGGTACTAATTAGAAGGGAAGTTTCATTAAGTAAGTGTGTGAATTTTACCTAAGTGGAAAAAGGTGTGGTATACCAAGAATAATTGTCTAATTCTCTAGTTATGAAAGTGTTTTAAAAAAAAGTATCATGATTTTCCTCAATGCACCATCAGGGAGGAGTAAGAACTGAGGTGACCTGTAAGGTTCAGGGTCACCTTCCCTGATGTGACCTGCTTTTACCCCAGAACTGCTCTCTTTTGGTTCATTTGTGTCCCAGGATTGTGGCCAACATTTTATCTGTGAGTCTTTGGACATATCAGTTGGGGCTCATTTCTCGGGGTAAAATGGTGACAGCCTTGTAAAGGAAGAAATCATACAATGAGGTGTCACGTGGAATACTGACTTTTCGACTGGGATCTTGAGTTTTTGGTTTTTGGGGGTGGGGCGGGGAGGAGTTTTAAAGTGAGACCATCAAGACCTGCGTAGGGGGCCGGTGAAGGCTGGATGGACAGTTTCTGCTTTGGTGGAGGAACTGATGACACTTCCCTGACACACTCAGTTTCCTGTCTGTTCACTTCACTCTCTTCTTTCGGGTCTTGCTGCATGAGCCGTACTTGTCCCCGTGGTCTCCAAAAAGCCCCGGTGGATTCTCCACCCATGACACTTGGGTCAGTGACCATGATAGCTATCAACTTAACTACACCTGAGATTAACTGACAGATCGGCTTCAGACCATCCGAAGAGATTATCTGCATCAATGTATTTGCAACACAAAGGCCAACCCTCCAATCTTCATTCTTAAGACATAATTACACATTTTTTTTTTTAATGTCCCTTACCACCTATGTCAGAAAACAGGAAGCTAAATTAGGAATCAGCTTGAATTGTTCCAGATTTATCGACCAGGATTCTAGATCTAAGGGCGGCTTGGAGCTGGGGAGTAATGCAGAGGTTAAGGTGCTGTTAAGTGCTTGCTGCACAAGCAAAAGGACCGAGTTCAGATCCCCAGACCCCAGATAAAATGCCCAGTGGGTAGAGTGGTCTGCCTGTGAATTCAACCCCAGAAAGGGAAGCCTAGAAATCTCCAGAGCAAACTAACAGGTAGATAAACCTTAGTGATATACTCCGGTTTTAATTGGAGAACAAGGCTCAAGATAATAAGGTGGAAGAGAGATTTAGGATCATTTCTGGTATCAACTTTGGGTTTTCACATGCATGTAAACTCATGCACACACACACACACACACACACACACACACACACACACACGCCCATCTGCACATAAACACTGACACATGCACACACCCCATACAAAGAGATACACGAGAAAAGAAAAGACCTATTAACTTCTATTCTGTAAGCTTTGTGCTATCCCATGAAAATGTATTCTTCTGGAATTCTTTATTTTGCCTGCAGGGCCAAGTGGTGCAGAAGGGAACTTACACTGAGTTCCTGAAATCCGGAGTAGATTTTGGTTCCCTTTTAAATAAGGAAAACGAGGAAGCTGAGCCGTCTCCCGCTCCAGGCACTCCTACGCTGAGGAATCGAACCTTCTCGGAGTCTTCGATTTGGTCCCAACAATCGTCTAGACCCTCCCTGAAAGATGGTGCTCCACAGGGCCACGATGTGAGTTCATGTCACGTCGAATGTTGTCGTTGGCTGTCGGGGACCTTATGACTCCTCATAAGGTGCTAGTGACGATTTCCTTTGTCTCAAAGTGTCCCAGAGTTCCAAGGCCTTACACAATGGCATTGGTAGAATTCAACCAGGACAGGGAAACGGCCCTGTCCTGGGGTTTTCCTTTGACAGCGTGCTGGCCCATCTCATGGGACTCATTAGTGGTTCCGGAAGCTCCAGGCATCTATGTGAAATTGCCTGGAATTCACCATAGTCAAATGGTGCTTGCTCTCGGGGTCTCAGGCTTTTGCATCCAGAAGCTAAATGTAAAGAACACCTGAGATCAGATCCTGCTGTGAGTCACACAGCAAATCCGACACTTTTCCCATTTGCTGGGATGAGACCCTGGAGGTGACTCACAGGATTATCTGCCATTTTTTCAGATGGTTTTGTTGGGTAAGAAAGACACAGGCCCAGCGATTCCTGGCATGTGGCGGACACTGGAGAGTTAGTTGCTTTCTTTCTTATTCTTGTAGCCTGAGAACTGCATCCCATTCATCACCAAATAGCCAGTTGCAGTGGCTCATGTGAATTTTCAGTGTATTCAAAGTTCTCCAAGCAGGTAGCCACTAGAATTCCCTTAAAAGTAGTCTTCCTTGAGTACTAAGAAGGCATGAGTCTGGCTCTGGTTCCCTCGGAATACCAAAGTCGGAGGACATTCAAGTTACTTCTATAAAATGACACAATATTTGAGTATCACCCATGCACATTTTCTCATGTATTTTAAGTGCTATGTAAATACTCATTATACTATTAGTACATTAGTAAGAAATAGTAGATGTTCAATACAGATATACTTTTTCCACTTTGAATATTTTTGACCCGTGGTTGTAAAATTCATGCACCGTGGAGGTCTGACTAACACAGACAAAGACTTTTTGCTTATCCACACCTTCACTGTCTATATCTAGGCACCTGGATGGTCATTATGTAAAAAAATCAAGGTGATAGATTACCTCTTGCTATGTTAATTCTCTACCCAAAGGTTGAACTCAGGTAACTGTAGTTTGCTAATGATTTGAACTTCTACCCTCTTAATTAGTTATTGTTCATCATGGTGGTTCTTATTTATTTATTTTTTCTAGTTTTGCATGTGTGTCTGTGTGTGTGTTTGTGTGAATCACAAGGCACCGTGTGGACCTTTGGAGGTCCAAGGGTGACTTTAGAAATTATTCCAGATTGTACTTCCTCTTTGCTTTGCTCTGGAGTTTTCCAGGCTCCACCTTCCAGGGCCAGAAATTTAGAAGTACAGACTGCTGCCATTTCCACTTGGTATTTTTGTGTGGGATCTGGGATCCGAACTCGGGACTTTATGCTTGCAAGGCAGAGACATAATCCCTGAGCCATCTCTCCAGTCCCCATAGTGGTTTTCAATGCAGAGGGACCCTGTGTGTGTTAAACATGCTCACTACTATTGGCCGCCCCTATTTTTTTCTATTCTGTCTTATGCTTCCATTGTTAAGTGGCATCATAGAAGGACAAGTTAGTTTCACATCATTTTATTATTTTGAATTTGTATATCTGAAATTTAAGTGTCTGAAAGCACAATTCAAATAAACACCGTCACAGTGGGTTTGTGCTGCTTGTTTTGAATAAACTCTACAAGTTGAATGCTCAACCAGGGCGGGTACTTTCACTGGTTAGTTATATATTTGCAAAGATTCGCCATTTTGGCTTCCTTCAAACATCAGTGTATAATGCCCCATTTCCCTGAGCTTTGCCAACACCAGGTGTATTGATAACTTACGTAGCTTTTTTGCCTACTATTTTGCACCTTTTTGCCTTTTCCTTTCACAGACAGAGAATGAACAAGTAATACAACCAGAGGAGAGCCGTTCTGAAGGCAAAATTGGTTTCAAGGCCTACAAGAATTACTTCACGGCTGGCGCGTCCTGGTTGGTCATCATTTTCCTTATTCTACTGAACATCGCAGCTCAGGTAAATCATGACAGTTGCTTCGTCAGAACGATACTCAGGTGCCCCCATTCCTGCCACAGTGAACACATTTCACTGCAGTGCTTGCGATTTACATCGACGCCTGCATCCCTGGGGAAGCAATGCTGAGTGATGCTAGGTGGGGTCATGTGGACCCTACGAGATCTAGGAACAGTCTTCTAAGATCTTGACCTTGACCTTTCTTTTTTTTTTAGATTTTCTTTTTATTTAATTTAATTTATTTATTCATTTTGTGTGTGTGTATTTCTATGGAGGACCAAGGGTGACTTTAGGAATCATCCTGGATTGTTTCTCCCTCCTCCTTGCTTCACTCTGGGATTTCCCAGGTTCCGCCCACCAGGGCTAGAAGTGCAGGCTGCGCTATGTTTTTTTTACGTGGGACCTGGGATCCAAACTCAAGACCCGCCTCTTTACGAGACAGAATCTTAACCCCTGAGCCGTCTCTCCAGCCCGATGTTGAGCTCTTGTCTGAGAAACTGGATGTGGCAGACATCAGAGCCCACAGGACCGTTCAGAGTGCTGGGACTTGCCTTGAGATCCTACATCTCAGTGAACTGGAATTTTGAGCTGAGAAGTCTTTGCCGACGCTGTCTTTTCTTTCACTTGCAGGTTTTCTATGTCCTTCAGGACTGGTGGCTTTCCTATTGGTGAGTTATTCTGGCCCAATGCGAAGATAGTCGGACTTTAGATCAAGCAGAAATGGAGTTTGTTGGGGCTTCTCTCCAAAGCTCCACTTAAGCATCTGAAGAAAAATGAAAATTCTTGCTGGCAGAGAGTGACTCCCACCATGCTCTCTGCCCATGTCTAAGCCTCAGCCACATGTTGCAAACAAAAGTCATTATTCATATTGAATTTTATAAGGTGTATGGCCAGAGGCTGTGCGAGGTAGAATCATTTTCTATCATAAAACATTTCTCATGTGGAGGTTCTTTTCTGTTTTTTTAAAAAAATATTCATTTAAATTCTTCTCCTAGTTTAATGCTTTTTACCCCTTTTTCCTTTCACAGGGCTAATAATAATGTCACTTTACATGGGCAAAGAAATGCCAGCGAGAACCTGGACGTTGTTACCTGGTACTTAGGAATTTATGCAGGTAAAGTTTAGTCATTTGGTCTGTTATTCAAGAGCCAGGGGCGCTTACAATGAGCCCGTGTACTTCTAGGAGTAATTCAGCAACATCTTAAATAGATTAGGAGTCTGAGTTGTATTTCCTCTATGAATTCATTAAAATAATAATAATAATTTTTTTTTTTTAAATCTACTAGAAGCAAGAGAGGTTTGAATGAAGACTCTTAATTTGCTCTGGATTGGGTTTTGAAAGTTAAACTAGGATTGAGCATTCAGAAAACCAGCCACTGGAAATATGTGGCTATTGTCTCTTCTAATAGGTTGCTTTAGCTAAATCTTATATCATTATATGGATGGGCAAGGGGATTAGAAACGGATCCCCACCCTGTGGTTTGGATTGTTCCAATTCTGTCTGAATAAACCCTGGCTTTTATTGAGCTTGGATGAAATCCTCTGGCAGCCAGGCTCCCCCAATGAAAGCATTATTCTCTCACAGGTATGCAAAGCTCCCTAAACCACACTGTTCCTCTCTCGGGCATCACTAATGACTGAGGAGGAAAGCTGAGCAGGGAGAGAATCCCGGGGTCTGGGAATTAGGACCCCTTCTCTTTCATACCTGGAAACCACAATGTTATCACGCCTCCAACGGGGTGATTAATTTAACATCTGGCTTGCCAGACTAATAATATTAACTCTGCACTCTGTTTTCACAAGAGTGCCGAGAATATATGTAGAATTAGAGTTTTTTGTTGGGGGGATCCTCATCTGAAATTTTAAATATTCCCACAGGCAATGAACATACAAGCCTCCCCCCTCCCCCCAAGATAGAATGAGTTATCTTTGTAGAACTAACCCACTGAGGATTGGTAGTTGTTTTATGGATTTCTTTCTAAGAAACTGAAATTCGTTAGCTCCTAACCATCCTAGTTGATGGACTGTAGGTCCATTACATATTCAATAGGATGGGAGTTGGGGGTAAGCACAGATAGACAGTCTCCTTGGTGCTTACCCCCATCTGTGGAATTTTAGACACAGATTTCAGAGGCTGTGTAATAAAGCCATGATGTTTAAAAAATGAAATATTTATCATGTTACTTCTTCTCCCTGTTCTGCAATGCACTCTGAGCTAATAAATACTAGGAAGGCAGAGACCGAAAACATAACTCAGGGGTAAAAGCGCTTACCTAGAACGCACAACACACAACTCCCTGCCCCAGACGCACACAGGAGCATCATTAGGAAATCTCCTTAAGTTTCTCTGCCTACTAGATACTCATGCATGCCTAAAGAAAATAGTTTACATTCCTGTCCTTTAAAATGCTTTGTGTTTATATGAAATACTTAGTGTGAGATTGGTTGCTTATTTAGATTAATTATGTTAATGTTAACATACCATTTATATTTTCTTGCAATTCAACTATTTAGAGGTTTTCCATATGCAACTTAATGTATTTTCAAATTCTTTAATGCTACTTGGGTATTTTCTACAAAGAAAGGGTAAATCATTTTCCTGTTTCCCATACATGTTAACATTGAAACATACCACAATGTTAGACTATGGACATTTGAATAGTATGATTTGTTAATAGGAACTTACTATTAATTATTAACTATTACTATTAATGTAATAGCAACTAGTATGGCCTACTTTTATGATTATCTTCTGAGTTTTCAGTAGAACTTGTAATTGAATCATGAAAGCCTAGATTGAAAAATTGTAGTTTTTACTTTATTTTCCTACACATCCTTCTATTCAAGAGAAAAGCCAACAGTTTTAGTTCTTCATCAGGCTGTCTTGTAATTATATTATCCTCGTACACACCCTAGATGCTTGGGTGGATAGCCGTCTGACGTGCTCTAACACTCTTGGAGAAAATGTCTAGGTCCTGTTTTCTCTGAGTGAGTTTTCTTTACTTCAGGGTTAACCGCGGCCACCGTCCTGTTTGGTGTAGCAAGATCTCTGTTGGTCTTCTACGTCCTTGTCAATGCTTCACAGACACTGCACAACAAGATGTTTGAGTCAATCCTGAAGGCTCCTGTGTTATTCTTTGACAGAAACCCAATAGGTAAGTGACACACCGAGTTTTCCAGTAAACAGTCCTGTGAGCACATTGAGGACCCAATGATATTCCACTCTTTGAAAGTGGAGATGATGCTGGAAGATTCTTGTTCGGTAGGAAACTTCACCAGTGCTTTCTTCTCTAAGAGGAAATTTAAATGTCGAGGTGCACAGTCGCATGAGTCGGGGATCCAGTGGTGGCATGGCTCCCAGAGCATCCTGCGTTGCACAGGTGTGCGGAAGTGCTTTTGCACAATTGCTAAGATGCTACGTGTGTTTGCCTAGAGTCAGCCTGGGCCGCCTTCTGAAAGGTGTGTTGTGTGTTCGATTCTTTGCTTGGAAGGACTGTCCATTTCTGCAGCCACCGAGCTCTTGAAGTAGTAGAATGTAATTGTGGAGTTGACGTGAAATGGTATTGAAGAGTTAACTGAAATCCAATATCACAATTCTTCATTTAATACCCCTAATTCTCTTAATCATTAACCCAAAATCATCCTGGGGTAATATACTATAGATATAATTTACTCAAAATATTAGACCGTGAATCTAAAAACAGAAGCCCACCCTTTTCTACCAAGAAAGTATGCAAGAACTGCTAACTCATGCAACCATAACTAAAATTTATGGCTTTCTTAATTTTTATAGGGTAGAAGTAATCCATTGGTCTTAGGAATGGGTAAAATGTCAGCCCCCCCTCAGTAAAGGTTTTTATTTTATTTTATTTTTAGTCGTTACATTTTTGTATGTATGATGCATGTGACGTGTGTGCATGTGAAAGTAGGTGCGTGTGAACATATGTCCTGCCCTGTGTGGAGGTCAGAGGACAACCTCGGGTGTGGGACTTGGATTCTACCTGCTTTGTGACAGGCGCTCTTTCACGTTTGCACTGTGTACACCACACCGGCCAGCCCACCAGCCTCTGCGTCGCTCCTGTCTGGGGCGCTCGCATTCCAGATGCACACGACCACATCTAGCTTTACACGTCCGTTTGGGGGATTCACACGTCGGTGCTCATCCTCTGGCGAACGCTTTGCCCACTAATCCATCTCCCAAGCTGTTATTAGTCATTTTGAGACAAGGTCATGCTGTGTAGCTCTGACTGGCCAGGAAGCTCAGCTTGTGGACCAGGCCAGTTCTAAGCTCATGGCAGTTCTCCTGCCTCTGCCTTCTCCATGCTGCGTTAGAAGCGTGCACCCCCGTTATCTCTAGCTCTGGTTCTATTTCAGACTTTCCTTCTTTGCCGTTTCTCGTTGCCTGTGACTGTGAACTCCGTGGTCCATTACTGTGGTTTGCAAAAGAGGTTTTGTGCCATGAGGACCCTCTGTGGTTAGCGTTCCTCCACCCTCCACCGACCCCCCTGTAGTTAGCATCTCCCCACCTGTGTCCTGGGGGCTCTGGTGGTGGAGTCGGTTACCCTGTTGCCCTCCATCCTCTTTTTCTGCAAGCCCCTCCTTGGACCGCTCCCTGGGTGAGTTGGTCATTGCTGACCCCTGCTCTGGTCGCTCCGGTGGTGATTCCAGGCATGACTTGGTGCGTGCAGGTGACAACTGACAGGCCTTCGACAGGAGGTGGCATCCTGCAGGGAGTGCAGGGGCAGCTGCGGCTGTCCGTTGACAAGCTGTTGGACCAGGGCCAGTGTGTAGATGTCGTCAGACGGGCAACGTTCAAAGCAGGATGTCGCAGTTAAAAGCGTGGACCTTTCTACCCCCTGCCTGGGTTCTACCCCGGACCTACTGAACTGGGTACAACTCTAGCTGCGGGCACGCCCCAGTGCCAGTTGCTGCCTTCTCTATGTCTTGGTATTCTCGCCTGGGGCGCGGGCCATGCTGGCCCTATTGGAACACTGCGAGGGTCAAGCATTTCTCGTGCTTGACGTCACCCGTGCCCCGTCAGTACCAGGTGGGTGTGTGTGCCAGGGGCAGTGATCGTAGACTTCTTCTCTGATCGGTGGGGTGGAAATAACAACTCTGAACCGCCTGTTTTACATCACCTTGGGAAGGAGTAAATGGCAGTGTTCTGGAAAGCGTCGTATACAGACGAATTGCACACGTATTGTTGGGGGCAGGCACTGGAAGACGGACAAAGAATCCTAAGTCTCAGGTGCCACCCGTGGTCTGGCTGTAGCGGCAGTTTGAAGGTGAACAGCGGACTCTGGTATCACAAGGGTGGTCCGGCTGTTGTGCCTTGCGAGGAACCTGGGAGCCACATGTGTGTCTGGAGCAGTGTGCAGGGCTGCGTTCCCTTGTGAGTCTCTGAATGTGCCTGCCTTACCAAGCAGCTCTTCATGCGCAAGACTGTAGGCTTTCTCCGGAGCCGATGTACTGACTTTAGGCCCAGGTAAGTCTTGGAGGAAGCTAATCCTATCACAGGTCGGTGGCCTTGCCTCTCCCTCCTGTATGTGTGAGGAGGACTTTGGCCTTTTAGTGAAAAAGGAGCCCCAGTAAACACCCACCAAGACAAGGTTTGCTTGTCCAAATATAAATCTGAATAATCTGCTTCTGTTTGGTGGTGGATTTAAAGCAAGAGAATGAAACACTTTTCGTTTGAGTAAAGTTTTTTGTGCATTTTAGGATCACTAATTTAACTTGTGTATTGTTGTGGTTATGTAATATACAACCATAGAGTACAGTAAGTTTGTGGCTTGTATAGATGTGTCTCCACCTTGCCAAGCCTTCCTGAGTACAGAGAGGGTAAGTGACAGGAAGCCCACCCCTCCCCCTCTTAAATTTCAGAGTGTAGTTCTTCTGAGCAAGCTCCTAGGAGGTCCTAGGGGTCGGTGTGAGTTTCCTATGAGCTCAGCACCCCAGTGACCTCTCAAGGTTACATCGAGAGCAGTAGAAGGATTTTTGCCAGCATCAGCATGCCATGTTCGTTACACTAGACTCCCTGGGGTGGGAATTGGTGCGAGACTTCCAGTTCTCGCAGAATGCGTCCCCTCTACTCGATGTGGCCAAAACCCAGCTGGGACCTGAGGTCTGGCCCGAGTTCAGTTCCAGTCATCTCTGGTTCTCATGGGGTGCCACAATACTAGATGTAGAGACCTACTACTCATCCGTCATGGGATTGGCCCCGCTCTGTACCCCACATGCGTCCTTCCCAGATCCGACTTTGAAGGGCGAAGCAGTGGGAGATCTTTGCACTTAGCCAGAGACCCGAAGCTTTCCACGGAGGCTCCTTGAAATGCTAGCTGCGGTGGGGTTTTAGAGGAAAGGCAAGAAAAACCTGGAAGGAAGGGATTTCTTCTCAGTGGCTAGCTATCTGTGCCGACCTTCGCCATTCCTGAGAGCTGATGACCAAGTCACTCCTTTCAAGCCGCAAGGCGTGAGGTCACTCTTCCCTCGGAATCCACGTTTTGGCCGTGTGCACTTTGAGTGTTCTTATACAATACACACTTCCTGTCTGCCCAGCTTTTCCTGACTTGATAATCCCGACACAGAACAGTGTCTGACTTTAGGGTGCCAAACCAGCCTTCTTTTCCTTTTTCTCAGCCCTGGTTCTCACTCTTGCCTCCTTCCAATGGGGTGTTGGGGGGTTCTCTTCCAGAGCTGAGCTCACCCTCCGACCACCTCTGTGCCTTGGTGTCACATTTTAACTGGGGCTGGAGTGGAAGAGGATGCTGTTTCCCTTCCTCCGCCGCTTCCTCTCCATCTTATCCTTTCAGTTTGGGCAGATGGTGGCAAACTGGGTCTCCCAAATCCAGCGAGTCTTCCAGAACTCAGCAGCAGATTTCCCGGAATCCCGTTCTCCTTGCAGGATCTAGTCTGCTCTTGACACAAGAGGGCAGCATGCGCTGCGGGATTGCAGGAAGAGCATGCCTGTGTGCATGCAGGCTGAGTCCCGCCTTGATGTTTCCAGCTTTCTTGGAAATGCTGCTTTTTCTATCTCTGGTCTCTTTGTACCTTGATAGAGTTAATAGGACATTTTCAAAGCACTTTTTATGCCACTTACTATATTCAAACTGTATCAAACAAACATTCACATACCCATCCGTGAATGGCTAGCATTTCAAAGTAGGCATTTGGATTCCCAGTGAAGAGGACTTCTCCATTGGATGCTGGCTGCATGACTTGCCTTTCTAAAGGGTCGCGATTCTGGACGCTCATGTCACGTGCTCCTGCTTTCCTTCTAAGACGTGAGTTCAGGAAAAGGTGATCGCCAAGTGTCGAGTTTCCTTCCACACCATCTCAATCTGCAGAGGCCTATTCATTCCACAGAGACTCCCAACTTCTCTTTTCATTTCGGAGACCAGTTGTCCTGCCTAATTATGGTGACGTAGCACGTTGCCGACTGCATTAACTCCAGCGTACTCCACATAAATATTTATTTGCTTTGCGCTTGTCAATTTGGCTTGAAGAACCAGAATCACTGATGCTAGTAGATGTGTTTGTTCTCTCTGGGAAATGAAAATTAATTTTAGGCAATGGCCAGTCTCTTCATTCACTGGACAGATTTTTCTCCAGTGTCATGTATGTATGTGCTCCTACATTCTTTCCAAGGCATTAAAAAAAGCATCAATGTATGTCACCATTTTCTCCTTATTAAGTTATATGAGAATTAAAACACTGGAAGGGGAGAGCGCACAGTGACTTCTGTTGAAGTCTGTTTTTTTCTTTTTATTCTCTTGGTGAGAGATCATGTGCCCACATAGGTAATGAGTGGTAAGCCTGGATTTGAAGACAGACATCCTTGCTTTCTTCCCAATCAAAAATGTAGAGATTCCCTCCTGAGTAAGATTTGCAGCTCGGTCAGATGGGAAATTAGGCTGTGTAGATGACTTCACAAATATAAAATATGCTGAATTAGGTTGTATACCTAAGAGGGGATTCAAGGAGGGGAGTACTGATTTGAACTGTTGTTCTCTTTCTCTAACCTGGAAAAGGGGGTCCGTGGAAGCCCGGGCAAGTTGCTAAATAACTGGCGGGGAAGGTAGAAGTGAATTGAAAGCAATACACTGAGCTTTTTGTACTAGCAGGAAAGCCGCCTGGCTGCACCGCTTCTGAAACCAACATACCTGGCCTTAAAAGGAGGAGGAGCGGGGAAGTGAGAGAGGAGAGAGAGAGAGAGAGAGAGAGAGAGAGAGAGAGAGAATATCAATAGAGAAGAAATCTAATTGCAAGGTACCTATCTGTTTATTCAGTTCAAATGACCACTGGAGTTAGCACTAAATGCATATTTTAACAAGTATAATATTTCAGCACTGTCAAAATTACCTCGACAATAATAGGCCTGTTAAATTATAGCTCTATAAGTTTGGAGGTAAAATGGCTCTGTTTAGCACACACTAATCTATGCCTGTTCACACAAGCACTTCTGCTGAGCAGCTAGCATGTTTAAACAAGAAATACTGGTCTTAAAACCTCTGATTTATGGTAGGTGTTGTTTTGACACAGCATCATTCAGACGATTTACAAGGCAAAGCTCCGTGTTAAAATATCTCACCGCTGCCATCATTCGTCAGTGACATAAATATTCAGCAACGATGCTGGAAAATTGGTAATATGCCCATTCATGCCAAATCACTTGCTGTGTTTCCTTTCAAGTGAGATCTGTTGTGGATATGGTTTAAAGAAACTATGATTTTTCTTCCTTGAGAGCAAGGCAGGGCTGTAAGGATTGGAGAAGCAGGACAGCTTGCCTAGGTCGGTTTTAATTCTGGCAGAAGTCCTACGGGTTGTTTTTTTTCCCCCTTCTTCTTTCCTTTTCCCGGCTTAGTGCACATTGTAAAGAACATATTTATATGTACATTAGTAAGTTTAAGAGGCTTTTTCTGTTCAAAGGAAAGAAGTTAGTCATCAGAAAGGCTTTGTTGCAAAACAAAAACACACATTTCCCCTTTCTTTTTCTCCTTGTTCGGAATAACAAATGCAAGCGAATATGAAAAGAATAACACAAAAGATTGCATCAATCCTAAAGATCCTTAGTGGCCACATAAATATTATTTTTTCAGGTTCGAATGAAATAGCTAATGACTTGAAGTAGGTGTGGTAATTAAATCCTGTCAGGTTGTCACACAGTAAAAATAATGTTTTTTTTTTTCACATAACAATGGTTATATGTACTTAAACCCTTATTGAGGGTGATATTAAGTGATATTTTATGGGAGTTGCTCATTCACTGCTAATAGTATAATAAAAGCCTTTGTCAGGAGTTTAAATGGGTATATAGTTACATACATTTGATTGCTATTGTAATTCATTGGTGATCTCACTAAATGCAATTATTACAGCTGGTAAATACAGCATTTAATGCACATTTTAAACCTTCTAGAATGTTTTGATTGCTCTTTATTGATAGTTTTTGTCCAGAATATAGCATAGGTGGAATGTGTTAAAATAAAATTTGAGAAGCTGCAACCTTGTTCTGAATGATAATCCTGTTATGTTTCAAAAGATTGAAAGACTAAGGGCGTTTTGCTTACTTGTATTTGTATCTTTCAGTAGTGCATAGGCGATGCAGTACATGCACATTTATACTTCTCTTTGTCCCCTTTAAATATTACTCTTCATTTTTGCCATGAAGAAAAATTGGGAAGGAATCTGAATATTTACAGGAGTGGAATGACATTTTATTTCACTTAAAGTTATTTATTTATTTTTTTGTTTCCTTCAGGTTTTGCTAGCACTTGCCCAAGCTATAGATACCCTTTACTGCAAGGTCTGCACGTATTGACTGCCGGGTCTTACACCAGGCCCTTGGTTCTAGTCCTTTCTTAATATGGAAGAGTTCCCTGTTACAACCAGAGTCAGTGGATTTGATGTCAACTCTTGACTCCCAGGTTTTCTGGGGTCAGGAATCTGTGTCGACCTGTAGCTAGATGTGTGCTTGGCACTTGGCACCGTCCCCTGGGATATGCGCGACGTAGTAATTTTGTGTTGTGTGAAAGGTTCCCTTCCTTCACTGTTGGTTCAGCAGTTAGAGAAGCATTGGGAGTCTTGATGCTGCTGTTCTTAGCTTTTGTGGGGCATTCCAAGAGAAAATGGAGTCGGAGTTCTAGGCCACAAACAAATATCAGTATTATTGAGCTGACTGGTACAGAGCATAGTTTCCTGATACTAAGTGGAAGTCAATAAGAATATATGAGATTGGAATTCTGTTGCGTCTTGTAAGGTTCAATGTCGAACCTCAGAGATTTGATATTGCAACTCCCACACACCCTGTGGCGAGAGCTTGGATTTTCATTCATCACTTGAGTCCCTTTCTGTTATTTCATCCTAGTCCCTTTTATTGTAAACGTTATTTATTTATTTGCCACAAAGAATCGAGGAAAAATGATCTGAGTATTTGCAATGTGCGTCTGTGACATTTGTTTAAAATTTTATTCTGGCTGAATTTTTGATAGCGCACATCAAAGAGAGACTTGCATCATGATGTGGTTAATTACATATGCACCACCTGTGTGTCTCACTGGCTTTGTCTTGGTGCTTATCTGTTGTTTTATTTCCAAATGTCCCAAACTTGAGGCTGGGCACATTGTAGTTGATGAGTAAATATATCGTGGCTTCTTGGAACAAGGAAAGGCCTTGTGAGAGATCGACATCTCCCCATGCCACGCCCCCGGGAACAATGGAGCTATACTGGCTAGATTAAAATTAGAGCCTTTGGTCTTACAGTGGTCTTATGTGAAACTGAACTCTTCCTGAAGTTTTGTTTTCAAAAGTGCAATTGGTAATAGATTATCTGTGGTGGGCTTAGTTTGTAGTGTGAGGCAGCAAAGACAGAGAACTGCACGCTGGTTTGTTGGAAGTCGTGATTCGTGAATCCAGACTCTGCGTGGTTCCAAGTTCTTTGTCTCCTTGCCAATTGAGGAAACGAAATTGTTAAATGCCTAATAGCTTTCTTGGGGTTTTGGTGAATATTCAGTGATTCTGTGACTTAGGGGTTTGGTACTTCGCAGGCGTGTCTCGTCAACTTGTATGCTCTCCGAAGCAAAGAAAAGGGTCATAGCCATCTAGAAAAGGGTCATAGCCATAGGTGGGGTTTGAGACAGGTCGAGTTGCTCTGTTCTGGTGGGAACATGGCTTTGTGATCGCTAGTGAGTTACTTCTGCTCTCTTGGTAGAAAGAAGGGCTTCTTTTCCCAGCTGACATTTATTGTCTGTTGGGCTTCCAGTGTTGAGAAAAAATAGCCCCTGCTTCCAGCGGCATTTGAAAATTTGGGGAGGTATAGACAGTGGATTATGAAAAACAAAACCATCCTGCACTGATACTCTCTGGCTCTGTATACCAAAGAAATAGAATGAAAATTTAGGACTGGGACACCTGCATTCATTCACTCAGTCCCCCAACATGAATTCACAGCATGGCTTGATAACTTCATAAGGAATTACGGAAACTACTAGCTTTGATTCCATAGTTTCCAAGCACTCTTCTGGCATTTTGAGGTAGATTTTTTTTATTTTTTTCAAATTCAAGTCACACTACTGTGAGTGTGGAGGAGGTGAAGAACAATTCCTTATGAAGAATTTTGTTTTTATTGATGACTGTCGGCTGCCCTTGCAGCTCATTTGCCTAGTTTCTAATCAGAGTTTGACTTCTCGTACCTTGGCACTTTCCTAAGGCGACCAGTCGGGATGGCGCAGCTGAACGTGGGAAATGGGCAGGGACTTCCAGAGTTGCCCTGTGTGAGGATCTACATGTGTCTGGTCTTCCCAGAAGTCTTTGTAGGAAAGAACATAAGGATATTTTCCCTGTAAGTCATGTTATCTTGCAATCAGCCATAATCCATTAACGTCTCATTCTTAGTAACCAGGATTAATCTTTGAGAAATCTCCCCATCATTTACATAAAAACCTTTTCATACCTAGAAGAAAGACTTGGCATCTTTCAAAGTCCATTTTGAGTGGAAGTTTATTAAAACGCTGTGGTGGTATAGAAAGCTGCTGTAAAAATCAAGTTCTCTGTTCTGGAAATACTCTGCTTTCATTTCTTTCTCGCATTTGCATTTTAATAGATTGTATCACATGGGCAAATGTTTCAAGCTCCTGAACACCTGGAGAGTCTATTTTAGACTTATGTTTAGGCATCTTCAGTCAGACGTTATTCCACACATAATCACACTCATCGTCACGGGAGAATCCTGCCTGCAGGGTTGCCTTCGGTAGAGAGTGGTTGTGGGGCCGCTTGTATGTTGTAAACGCCCTTGGGAACTGGGAAGCTAGGCTTCCGAGAAGAGTTAGCTCATGATTTTTCTGTAGACATTTTTCCCCCCAAGCAGGAGCTTATACCAGAGTTCTTCTTTTCCAACAGCTTTGCACATTTGGATTGGAGCATGTGATGGAGGTGCAGGCAGTTTGAGGGTGTGTGTTTTGCAGAGAAATAGGTGCGAATAGTGCACCGTGTCGGTGAAAATGTCCAGAAATGATTTTTTTTTCAACATACAATTCTACGTACTTGGATTCACTGTTTTAAACACAGTCAGTATCATGGTGTGTGTGTGTGTGTGTGTGTGTGTGTGTGTGTGTGTGTGTGTGTGTGTGTTTCCATTACTTTTAAATGCCCAAGAGGAAGAGGGAAATGCTGCTTCATTATAAGTACTTACTAAAATTTAAAAAAATGTTCTCCTGTTGGGGGCAGAATAGTCTGGGTACATGAATTTTTTTTTGGGGGGGGGAAGCAGGACCACACATCTATTCTTATGTTTTCAGAGCATAAGATGGCAGTGGGTCTTTTATATCTCACAATTATCTCATTTATTTTCAATAATTTTAAATTATTTCTCCTGCTAACTTTAACTCTTTCTCCATCCTCTGTAGTATTTAGGTAAAAAGCGAAAAGGAGCTCAAATACCGTTTAAAGTGTCCCGCTGATGAGTAACGAACAGAGTTTTTCTCATTGGTTCTAATTTTCAAAATGGGCCTTGACATGGCCCTGGAGGTGGAAGGAAAAGTAGCACCTATCTCCGGGTGATGAACACTGGAGTGCTAGACAACTTTTCTCCTTGACCCAGGATTAAATAAATAGTTGTTGACATAAACAGTATAATAAAAGGGGGAGACCTGCATAATCCAGAATGATGGTTATCACCCAATCAGATAAGGTCACGCTTGGGCCTGGTGAGTAGATTTACCTGGTACACCAGAGAATTTAAAGATCCAAGGTTAGATGCTGTATTGTCCCCTGGGCCACGTTTTCTAGCCGCGCTTCTTCTTCCAGACCCCAGAAGCTATAGTTTCATGGAATTATAGCTCATAGAATTAATTGGCTTTCATCTGCACCTTCTATTAGTTTTTCTTTATCAGAAAAGCTAGATGTTGAGAGGAAACCCAAGTGTGAAATTTCATGTTTCAGAATGAGTGACTTTTGTTTGAAGGCTTTTTTTTTCCCCAGCATCATCTTTTCTCTCCTTAATTCTCATGTTGTCAGACAAGAAAAAACTTTGGTTATTGTTTAGGATTTAAACCCTCTGGTTTGAAATTACTATTCGAAGCAACCTTCCTGTGTTCAATATGTATAAATATATGAGTTTTCGTTTTGTTTTAATTTGTTTTGTTCTTTTACAACCTTGGGACACGATGTGTTTAGTCCTTTATTATCATCTTCAGTTAAAGCAGTAGTGAAATCTAAAAGTTTGAAAGTGGACCAACAAATAAGGTTCCCCCACCTAGACATGCGATGATTTGCTTTTATTTTCTCAGAGTGGTTTTGAACCTCAGTGTGGTTTGGTATCTATGGTGTACCCTGTGGTAAAGAACATGACTTTGGAAACCACTTGTCTGTCTGAATCGCAGCCTTACCCATGACAGGCTGTCCGGCCTTGTCAAACTGTTGTCAACTTTATCTGTGTGGTGGGAATGACAATACTGCCAGCTTTTTTTGTGTGCAAGAATAGTGTGTGTGTGGGGGGGGATTAATGAAAACGCCTGGTGAATAACTAATTAATATTATTAAGTTCTTTCCTTTTGATTATTTGAAGTGACATAAAATGTTAGTTTTATTAATTTACAAATTCCAAATAAATATGCTAGTTCTGCTAAACAGTGTAATTTTGGCATGAAAATAGGAAGGAGACCGGTAGGTACAGAAAGGTTTGTAAAGGGAAAGCAGGAGGGATGGAATTGGGGATTCAGGCATGAACATGTCATGGATTTACTGTTTTCATATATGAAACTCTAAAGAGGACAAAAAAATTTTAAAAAATTAATGGGTCCTGAGAGCCAGTGGTGTGTGTTTCCCCTGTTGCCAGGGGGGAAAAATAGACAAACACCCAAGACTAACAAGCCACAAAACAAAATCAACACTACGGGTTTTTTAATTGTTGTTTGTTTCTTTATTTTTGTTTTTGTTTTCAATGGGGCTTAGCTTCATTCCAGAGATCATTTTAAATTTAATTTGTCTCTACAATGAGAGCTCAGTTTTGCATGTAAGTACCAAACATCTGGTTTACTTTTTGTTTGAAAATGATACGGCTGAAGTTCGGTACAGAAGTCTACTGTGTAATTAGGGAGAGTCAATTTGAAATTTTATAAATTAAGTTCTACTTGCCAGGCACATTGAAATCATTCCAAAGAAGTGGAGCAAGAGCATCTTCTATTATTTTTTTTTTTAAATGCTATACCAGGTCAAAATGTAAAGCCTCAATGTATTCAACCTTTTTCAAAAAGCGTAAAAAATGACAAATTTCACAAATGAAAGTTAAAGTTGACCCTGGGCAAGTTTTAGATTGTTGAGGTTTTAAATTTTATTCATGGGGTGTTTGCAGACATGTCCTGTGTTTTGTTCACTCCAGTTAATTCTGGGCAATCCTTCTGCACCTTCAGAATGTCCTCTTGCACAAAATACAGCTAAAGCAGCCTGGGAGAAAATGAGATTTCTGGTTAGATTCTTAGAAGTCATAGGTTATCTTTTGAAAACATCGAGGGGCATAATAAATCAGACAGGACTGATCCAGAACTTGTACAGATATTGCCCCATTAGCCTGGATAAACCAGCAATTTAAATGCCATAAATTACTGCATGGTTCCAGTAGCCTTGAGAGACGTCAAGATACATAGTAGTGGGTGGAGAGACTCTCAAAAGTGAGAGCTTGCTTGTTGTTATGCCACTCGCTGCCGGGCAGGTGTGTATCTCCAAGCTGGGAACCCTTGACTAGTCCTGAGTCTGGGGGAGTCAACTCAGCAAGACAAGAGACCTCTGCCCCCTCATGTGATGAAGTTCAGTTCTTAGAACTCACTTAAAAAAAAAAAATCGGGCAAAAGCACAAAACCGCAAAGCCAGCAGTTCTTGACAAAGAAGTGGAAGGATTTCTTGTGGCCGTTCTGCCTCTGTAGTCTGAGATCAGCTGTGTACACAGGTTTAGTTGGAATCTAGGGTCCTATCAAACTGAGCATTAGCCCAGAAGTGGAGTAGATTAGGGCACTTTCCCTGCAGTGCCCTGTTATTCAATAGGACCAATATTTGTTTATTTTGGCAATTTAGACTTAGCCAACTCTCATCTAAGACAAGGACAAAATGCCTCAAAACAAATAGGCTTAGTTATTTACTACCTCTGAGTATCCACACTTGCCCCCTTCTTCCAATCATCTCTGCATAGTCCCCCTATTTGTTCCTAAAACAGTTAGATGCAGTGCCAGGACTGAAATTCAAGAACGGGTTTGCCACGCCCATCAGTCAGAGTATAGCTCGGTATTCCATATGTCGCTACGTTTCAGCCTTGCATCCGGTAATCAGATACTGTATTCTGAATTCACCATGGGTATTTCCTAAAGATATATGGTACAGTCCTGTGTGATATTGTCACTCCTGTTACATTTCCCCTTTTCTGGTAAAGATTCATAAGATTTCTTTTTATATGATGTTGGGCATCTTATGAATCAACAGTTTATTTAAGAACTCATAAGGGCTGCGTGACGGGACAGCCCACGTGCAGGCTGAACAAAAGCTCACCCAGGAAGCTCAAAGCTGGGCACATGGGAATGTGAATAAACATATATTTTGATTTCTCTAGTCTTTATTTCCTTGTCCATTTAACTCTTATTGGTGTTTTCATGTTTTATATTGATTTTTAGAAGCATTCATAATGGCGTTTGAAAATGAATCGTTCCCATAACAATTGGAGGAGATCTCTGCTCTGTTGGCAAAATGACCTTCTTAGAAAGCGCGGCCACTTCTTCCTCCAGCGTCCCTCTGGGATCTCGGGACACTCCCCAGCTCATGATCCAGACGGGGTTTATTTATTTTAGTCTTGAGGCTGGATCTTGTCTTGCCCAGGCCTGGATTGAACTTGTGGGCTCAGGGTACCCTCCCCCATCCTTCATCACTACCCCCAGGTGGCTGGGGCTGCTGGTGCTGACTGTGCCACCGCGTCTTCTCGGCCATGACTTTCTAGATGACGTTTCCGTTATGCTGTGACTGGTCCTAGGTTAGGAAAGTCTGTAATATGAGATGTTGCTGGAAATAATGTGGGGCCCTGGGTGTAACCTGCTTTTTCAAATGAAAAGAGAAGTTCTTATCCTGGTGGTTTGTGTCTGCAGTCCCAGCATTCTGGGGACTTTGGCGGGAGGATTGTCGAAGTTCAGGCTAAGAAGTGATACCTTGTGTTGGAAAAAACTAATCTTATCTAGTTGCAAGTTAGCCTGCGTGATTGCTGATAAAATCATGACAAAACAGCTTAAGGGAACAAGGGATTTATTTTGTCTTATGACAGTCTAGTTACAGTTCCTTGTCCAACTTGATAAGAAAGCCCATTGAAATACCAAGGGAACTGGTCACACCATATCCACACAGGGTCAGGGAGGGACAATCCTTACTTGCCAGATGAGCATTTCTGACCAAGCGTACACAAGGATGCCAACTTTCTCGACTAGTTCTTCCATCTTATATATCTGCCAGGGACTTGTCTCAACCACCATGGGCTGGGCCTTCCTCATCAACTAGACAATCTTGTGAAGGTTCTATCTGGGCTTAACTCAATTACAAATTCTCTACAGTTGCGCCCAGAGCTGGACCCCCTCAACCATCAAATTGACATCTACCTGTATCTAACTATTACACACAACACACATTTACATAGTTCATATTTATCTAGTCATATGTATTTCATGTATATAGTTCTTTATATTATATGTATGTGAAATGTGGGCAAAGGAAACAAGTTCTCAAATTACATCACATTAGTGGTATTGTTAATTATATCTGATTAAAGGTATTGGTAATTATTCTAGAACATCTTTGAATATTTCTATAAAGATAATTTAAGCATAGCTGTACATTCATCTAGAACTCTTTATTGAGGCTGTTGGAGATGCAGTTTATTGTTTAATGCGACCCGCTGCTCATCGATTTTTGAATGAGAAAATGAGACAGTCAGCATTGTTAGCAAACAAAGCAATCAGAATGGAGATCTCAGAAAGCTCTGGTCAGGAGAACTGCAGTCGGACACCTTCCGTCATTCTGGGAATTATATCCGCCTGTTCTGTAGGTAAAAGAAATGACAGAAGTGCAGAAGTCTGACTGAATTCTGTTGGTCAAGACAAACCTTTGGTATCAGCCTCAGGCTGTGCCTGGCGCTCCTACTGACGGCAGCCTAGACCCCAAAGCACACAGACCCACATGGTATCCCACTGCAGAACGCCTCCTCACTAATTTGTTTATGTGGTTAGGCTTCAGTGTACGGGTTCAGCCACTGTGATAAGAAAGGCAAAGGGATTTCTTTCCTCCTCCACTTCATTACCTCTATTTAAATATTTTATTTGTTTTTGCAACGTAGTGATCTCTTATCTGAAGGCCTTTTGTTCTGAGGTCCCAGTGGATACCCTGAGCTACAGATGATTCTTAATCTTACATTTACCGTGCCTTTTCCCTATATTACACATGCTTACAATAAAGTTCAGTTCATGAGTTGGTAACTGAAAGAGATCAACAACAATGGTGAACACTAGAATAGTGGCGGTGTGCTATAATTAGTTTTTTTTTTTTTAGAACTTTTGCATTGCTTCTAGAATTTCTCGTATAGTATTTTCAGACTCTGGGTGAAGGAAGACAAGTGTAGGCTGAGAGTTTTGCATTCTTACTGTTCTGTCAAGTCACCATTACTTGGAAATTCATAGAAAATCATGTCTAGGAAATCTTAATCTATCTTCACAAGGCCCAATATTTTCTAAGGAAGATTCTTAGTTTTTTTTTTTTTTAACTCCTACAGTTTATCATAAATAATGGAGGGAAGTATAAAATAATGGAGGGACCAACAGATTTAAACTTTATTTTAGAAAACTTGGATTTGTGGCATAATTGTGTAATTGTTTCCTATGTTTCTGGGAGACCACCTTCCTCTGTTTTGATGCTCTTGTTAAAAGGCTGCAGATGTGTAAATACTAAGCCATTTCTAGGTGACTGGTTGGCTTCTCCTTTGTTGGCCCGAGGCTACATAACCACAAGATTTCTTCCCCCCCTCCCTGTTTCTAAGGTTCTTTTCGATGTTTTCTAGAATATGCTATATTACAGGTGTCATTGATATCTTCCCCCCACCCTGTGTTTTTGCAGCTTAGTGAGAGAGAAAGGATGTGGGCTTTGCAACTGTGTGTGTGTGTGTGTGTGTGTGTGTGTGTGTGTGTGTGTGGTGTGTCGTGTGTTGTGTTCTGTCTTTACGACTCCTCAGGGACTCCTTAGTCCTTTGGCTTTTTGAACTTTTAAAAAAATTTTTTGCTGCATTCAAAAGCAGCTGGGTGACCATGCACCCAAATGGAAGCTTCTTGAAACAGAAGAGGCATTGGTGAAAGTACATTGGCCTAAGTAACACAGAATCGAGTCTGGATCCGAGCTTGGTAAAAACAATGTGTTGTTTTCTACATTTGATTCCACCTCGTGTAGCCTTGCCTATTTGCTTTGTGTTTTATTTTTTTAAATTTGTTTTAGCTTCGTGTGTGCGTGCGCGTGCGCACACACGCATGCATGTGTGTGTTCGTATGTGTACGTGAAGTGAACGTGCTCATGTGTGCACATGCATGCGGGGGCGTTGTCTTTATCAATCTCTGTTTTTTGGGGTTAGTGTCCCTCACGGAACCCGTCTCATGTAACCCAGACCGGCCTCAACTTTGCTATGCAGCTAAGGGTGCCTCTTGCCTCCTCCCAGTGCTGGGTTTACAGGTGTGCACCGTCTCATTGGGTCCAGGTGTGCCGTGGACCAAACCATAGCACCTTGCATTCCGGAGTGGCACACTGAGTGCCTGCCCCCCTTGCCAGTTACAGCACTTGGCATTTCACCATCGCGGCCCAAGCTGGGTTGTTCCCTTTGCCCTCCTGGCTGTCAATCTTGGTGAGTTAAAACCTCCTGACTCCTTTCTGATCAATGTTAGCGGTTTCTGATGCTGACTGGTGGGTCTCTTCAGCTTTAAGGGAACCTTTCACTGTGGAGCAGGAGACTTTCCATCTGAGTGGCGCGGAGTCCGTGACAGCCCGGATCGAGGATCGGCGACACTGTCGCAATTCCATTTCATTCTGAGCCTACATGGTATTATTTAATGCAACCAAGTTTTGAATGTGGGTAGAGAGTGCAGTAGGGTCATGGTCTGAAGGGACTTTGATGTCCCGAAGAAGCGATTTTCCCTTAATACGCATGAAAAGCTGTGCGGTACGGCTTTCAGGGGATGAATATTTGTTCCTGTGGGTTACAATAGCAGACTAACCTGTGAGTGATGGGAAAGTCAGGCAGAATATGGAGTTTAGAGGGAAAAAGAGAAGAACGAGGAAGAAAAAATAGCCATGGAAAGCCGTAAGTATGGGACCAAAAGTCTTCCCACCAATGTGTCAGTGGGGTTTTGATTGAGTTCCCACACATCCTGCAAGTGGAGAATTTCTGATTTGTTTTTGAAGTTCACCCAAATGATCTCTAAAAGCTTTCAAACCCTTTTTTTATACACAGAAAATTTCTTCTCTCTCCTTAGCTCTGAGCACTCTGTTGAAAGAAAGCATGAAAGATGATGATTCGTGGGTGTCTACCAATAAGGAAATACGTATTGATTCTTAGGGTCCCTAACGTGGTACAGTCTTTGGCTTAAATTAAGGGAATGGTTTGCTACTCATTATACTTATCTCTACAAGGAGAAAACTTTGTGCGTGCATGAATATGCATTCGTGTGTGTGTGTGTGTGTGTGTGTGTGTGTGAAGTACTTGTGCATATGTGTATGCATGCATATGAAGGTCTTGTCTTCCTCAGTCACTGTCCACCTTGTTTTGGGGGTCACGGTCCTTCATGGAACCTGGTTCTTACTGACTCAGTGAGGCTGGCCTGTGACCTCCAGGGTACCTCTCTCTCCTGCCTCCCCAGTGCTGTGGTTGCAGTCATGCTGTCCCGCTCAGCTTTTGCCACTTGGGTGCTGCTGGGGAATCGAACTCAGATCCTCATGCACGTGCCACCCGTAGAGAGCCCTGAGCTGTCAGCAAGCCCCCAGGCTCTACGACATTTGCAAATTCCTTCGTGGGATGTAGCTTGCTACTAGACTGGGTTGCTTCTTGTGTCGAAGCTGACGAGGGGGATCCCCGTCTGCCCTCGTTTTCGGGGAGTGAAGTCAACACCCGCGCACAGTGGAGGCCAAAACAGGGCTCCTGTCCGGGCATGAATTGGGCTGAAGGGTGGTGCTCACCGGCCGAGGAGCCGAAGCGGATGGTGGCTGACACCATCTACAAGGAGAGATGCTCCGAAGGAGAGAACAAAGGCGAGGGAGGAAGTGGAACCCCTCCAGAGAGAGCTGGGAGAGAGGGGCGTGGAAGCACTCGGGGATCCCACGGCGCTGGTGGAATGTAGAACATGCCAGAGCGTGAGCGAGCGCCGGAGAGGTCAGCATGGAATCGATGAGAAGTTTCCATCTGTGCAGTTGCCAGCGCGGGGCCGAGGGATTTCACAGCAATTCTCCAAGCACGCCTTGCTAGAGAGGCGCGTCACCACCAAATGTTCGGCTCGGAATTTTCCTTCCAGAGCACCTACCCGTGAGGGTGTTGGAGGGTGGGTGCAACGGTGGGACCCGGTCAGAGCAATCGAATGTGACACGGGATGGTTAAATATCTTGAAGCTGCAAAGAAGGAACGCAAAGGGAAGAAGAGCAAGACGAATTCTTCCATTTGTTGCATTTTGTCGTGCCTTCCCCGAGGTCGAGGCAAAGCAGACCATGTAAATGTGCATATTGTTTCTGAGAACGCAAGTGCGGTCCCACTGGGCAGGGGCTGTGGAGGTGCCGAGGCAGGGGGCTCTAGGGGCGGGGGGGGGGATTATTTTCACTACCCCCCACACAGTTTGCCCTGATGCGTTTGTAGCAGGGCCAAGTTTCTGGGTTGCAGCTGCCACAGGAACAAACTGGGACGTTGCTCTTGTTTTGAACTTGACCACTGGCCAATTCAAGCGTTTCCCCACCTTGATTGACCGCCCGTGTTGGTAAACCTCCTCCTCCCCCCTCAGGCTGGTCGAGCGGCAGCCAGACACAACATGGGCCCCGGATGTCCTGTGTCACGAAAGTGATACAGTTTCTGTGTATGTTGGTTTAATTTCTCGTCATCTGCGAAGAAAACGCGTGGAGTCTTTGTGTGGAGTCAGGCGCCGTGGCTCAGGTTAGACCGGGATTCTGCAGCGGCCACGTGCCCTTCGTTCTCGAAGCCTTGTGAAAAAGATCATGTGGAATAGGGACTGCAGAACGACGTGTGTGTTGGGGGCTAAGGGAGGACCAGGGGGGTCAGAAAGGGAGCCGGAACAGATTTGGGAAGGGTGGGCCTTTAGTATGGAAGGGTCTCTGCTGGAATCGAGATACTGGTAAGTTGGCTTGTCAGTGAGCCTGGAGTTAGGGGAATATGGCAAAGGCAGCTTAGCTGGTGTGGGGCAAGTGGCAAGAGTCGACTGAGGGTCAGCACACCTGGCGGGTGAGATCAGACAGTGAGGGTGCACCATTTTTGTGTTAGCCCTGAAAATGTAGGAAGTATTTCTATTTGGTAAATAGCACTGCGAACCTGACCTGTCTGTCTGTGCCTGTCTGTGTTTTATTGGGGAGTCCCAGAATGGACTAGAAGGTGAGGGGGGCGTTCATTCATGATTTTGTTTTTGCTTATTTGTTTAGAACATTAAAGTTTGTTAACATGTCATGGTTTTGTAACTGTGTGGCTGCTACTTCACACTTAACCACGTGGCTGGTGACCCTCTTGATTATTGTGGTCTTATTTACTCCGCAATGACATAGTTTCTCCCGTTACTACTTATTACTATCCCAAGAGGCATATACCAGCCCATTCTCTCTGCTACTGCCTAATGAGATCCAAGAAATCCAACGGTCATCTATGAAATTAAGATAGGGGGTCCCGAACGTGGCGATCTTTCGTGCAGGGCAGGAGGGGAGGTGAGGGGCGTAGGGGGATCGTATTCTCGTTCTTCTGTCTTGCTGCGCCACTTTGTCTTCCTTCCTTCCGTTCCTCCCTCCCAATCCTACCTCCATCCCTCCCTCTCCTCCCTCGCACATGCATGTGTACAAAAGGGCTTTTGAGTTGTGTGTGCCTGTGGAGGCCTAAGGGTGATTTTGGGAATCATTCTCAATGCTCTACCTTCTTACTGCTTTGCTTTGAGGTTTCCTAGACTCTGCCTTCCAGAACCAGAATTGCAGTTGCTGCCATATGCACTGGCCATTTTTTTTTTTTTTTTTTTTTTTTTTAATGTGAGACCTGGGGATCTGAACTCAGGTCCTTTTGTATGTGAGACAAAGGTTTTAACCTCTCAGCCATCTCTCCAGCCTCACCTCTGGCAATTTAAGGAGTGAGTTTTAGTGAAGTCTCAGCGCTCATAAAAATCTAAGTTATTTCTTTGCTGGAGAAGCAGCCACAGAAAGAATCCTTCACTCTACTCGTGGTGGAACTTGAGCTTTCTGAATGTGTTTTTCGTATTGTGGGGGCTTTATCATAAGCGAAGACTAAGACATTTTTTTCCATAAAAAAATAAAATATTACTCAGTGCTTTTTTTTCCCTTTTACTCCCCTTTCTTCCCCCAAATAATACAACTTTGGTGCTTAATCAGGGTTCCAGATGTTTGTATGTATTTATTTATTCGGATATTTATAGTGTCTTTGTCAAGCAGTTTGCCTCCCTGGGTGCATTCCAGAAAATTTAAAAACATACATGGCAAAGCCACAGAGATCAAAGACCTGCGTCTTATGAACTCTCTGCGGCACGTCGGGTTGGGACAGTCCCTAAAATGATTTATATTAAGGGAACAGAAGAAAAGCTCTTGCTGTCCAAGTCATGTTTTGCGGAATGTTCTGGAAACGGAAGGACTCGGCAGGACTTTCCCAGAGCTTGTTCAAGTTGGGGCCTTTCCCCTGTGCTCAGTGAGGGGCTCTGGTGGGCCCCACGGCCAACCCTACACATCACTGATATGTTTCTACATTTCTTTTATTTATTCCCAGAGTACATAGTGTGTGTGTGATGTGCGTGTGTGGAGCGTGGTATGTTGCAAGAGGTCCAAGGTTGACTCAGCCATCAACTCAGTCGCTCTTCCACCTTACTTCTCTGAGAAAGAGTCTCTCTAATCAGACTAAAGAGTTTTGTCCAACTTGCTGCAGGAATTCTCAAAGTTCTCCTTCTGAGACTGGAATTTCGGTGACTTCCTGCCAATCTGGCATTTTAATGTGGAATCTGTGGGATCCTCACTCCAGTCCTTTGCTCACATGACAGGGCATTAATCCCCCAAACCCATTTAAGTTTTATTTTGCCTCTTGAGTTTTGAGAGAGAGTCTCGCTGTTATTAGTCCTGACATGACATGGAATTTGCTGTGCAGCCAGGTGACTTCAAGCCTGTCTTCTGTGAGTCTCCTGACCCTTGGAACTGTAGGCATGCGCTGTCACACTTGAGCCATTGCCATTAGAAGCTGTAGATGGCTGTGCACACTGGCCCATTTTCTGATTAATGTCACTGCTTATCTTCCCTTAAAGTATATAATCATTTCTTCCCTTCTGTAGTATAATTCTGCCCTACAGAATCATCACAAACTGCTCATATGAAAGTGTAGGTTTCATTTCGCTATTACTTTAAGAAGGTGTATAGAAAGCAGAACAGGAACTGGAAGAACTTCTTGTCGTGACACAGTTCGCCACAAAGAACAATCTCTGTGAAAGATGATGAAAACTGCAGAAAGAAGTGTTAGTCGAAGTCTGCAAGACTCTGCCAGAGGCAGGACTCTGGAAACGGGGTTTGAGGCAGACAGTCCGCAGTGTAGATAGACTTCTTGGTCTTTTTTGACCAGGGCGCTGAGTGAGGGCTTAGTAGTACATCCCCGTGGATGCAAGGATTCCAGCTGCTTGGAAGGGGGCTCTCTGGCTGAGAGCTGGGGGTGAGGGACGGGGCAGCTGGGGGGGGGGGAAACCTGCTCAACCCAACTTCCCGCTGCACCTGGGGATACACGCAGGATTCTCCACCGCAGCAAGTAAAACACACAGAACCTGCATTTCATCTTGCTGGGGTTCCATTGAGGGTCTACAGAAGGTGGGGGAATGAACATAGGCTTCTTGTGTGATAGGAGCCCACATTCTAGTGTTGTATATTATCTCCAGTCCTGCTGGGGGCACCCGCAGAAGGGCTACTGTGGGGGCAACCAGGTTCTACATATATTTGTTTTAATGGGAACTACCATTTAAAGGTTGATAAAATGGTATTTTTCTTCTTAAATATGATAAAATAAAGTAATATTTTCACTTACTGTATTTTATGTTATTAGTTGAAGTGACCTGAACTGTTGACATTTAGAGAGGATCCCCATCAGGTCTTATGTTGGCCAAATGTTTATAAGAATATGGACTGAAATGGACTAGAGGTAGAAGTTGCTTTGCGTGGAGTGTTGGAATCCTCTTCATCCTGAAAGCTGGCTGGTGAAGGATTTTTAAAAGAGGATTTCTGTATTTTGTATCTCTAAGTCAAGGTAAGGGCTACCGTTAAAGCTAATTTCCATAATTGTATATACTAGGTATAATACTTTTATGCCTAATAATTGAAATATATTAAGTAAATGAAAAAATCAAACTTTATATATAAACTGTCATAATAGTTTTTTTATTCTCAACATTGTAGGGGTTTAGCTTCAAGTTTTAGGATTTTTTTTTTTGTGGGGGGCTTGGGATGGAATTTCCGGGCCTTGTGCATCAGACATGCCACTTACACGCACATTGATGTGTAGAATGCATTAGATTTATGAGTAATGTACCTTTACTAGAATGTGTATTGCTTTGTTTTTCTCTGCACCTGAAATGTTCTAGGGAAGACCAGCATGAAGTTAAGAAGAAAGACACATTTTGTCTTGTAGTCCCGTATTCTCGTTTTGTTTTTTTTTTTTTTGATTTTACGCGCCGCCAGGGCGGGTGCTCGGGGCGAGACGCCTGTTTAAGGCGCCAGCACCCGGGCGGGGGGCCCGAAAGAATTTTCCCGGAGAGATGTCACGAACGGGAAACGAGGCGAGCAGCAACGAGGCACGTAAAGAACGGCGAAGAGACAATGTGAGAAAGACGGGCCAGAACAAGATGGGATTATATGCGTAAACGCTAAGCCGAAAGAACGCAAGCGAGAAGCCAACGCACCCTGGGAACGACACGCCGGAGGGTAGCCAAGGGCAGAAGAAGGGCAGGGAGAAAAGACAGCCAGAAGGCGAGCAAGAAAGGGCACAAAGAAAGGTAAACACACCATAAAAAAACACAACCCCAAACCCCTCCTCCTCATTCCATCAACCCCTGCTTCCTCCCTTCTTTCACATTCTTCTCTTCACTCCCTACTATTTCCCTTCCACCTCCCCTCCCCAGTTAAATACCTCCCCTCCATAAATAGTTATCACACCCCCCCCTCCTCTATAACCTGCCAACGTAATTTATCCTGCCTCCTACCTCTTTCCCTTTCCTCTACCTTTCTCTTCCCTTCTCCATCAATCCCTCCCTACTATCCGCTCATATCCTAATCCTCCCTCCGTTCCCTTCTCCCCCTCCTCTTCGCGTTTTATTTCCACCGACAATGACTTTAAATTCTGATCTTCTGCGCCTTGTGCGCAATGTGCGGAGATTACAAGCCTTTATTCCCAGACCAAGTGTATTTATTTCCCTTTAAACTCAAAGCAACCTTCTCCCTCTTCGTTTCCCTGTATGCAGGACTTTGCTTTCATTTGCAGGGACAGATGGAGTGTCGAAGCGTTGCTCCCCCTTGAAGCGCGGCCAGCTCCGGTTATGGTTGGGTCTCTGTTGTCGTTCACGATGCTCAACAGAGATGCGGACCACTGGCGCCTCCCAAGAGGACTGTATCATGCTTTTGGTTACTGAGACCAACAATTACGGGTTTGCGGGGGTTTCCCCCCTGGTTCTATGAATTGAGGGTCCAGTTGGAAAATAGGCTTAATGAAAGCCACGGGGGGTTGGTACAGCCCGCGTCTCTCGGTGGGCTGGGTGGGTTCACGTGCGTTGGTGGATGGGTTTTGCTGTGTCAATTGGATGGTGTATTCTGCATGTGAGGCTTATGCACATGGACAGGGGGGATTCCTTTTTTTGAAGGAGGGAAAACGGATGCCCGGAGGGAAACGGCTTTTCTGCTGTTCCAAAGGGCTTCGCAAGGCACCAGCGCAGAAAAACACCTGCTCTTCCTTCCTCCTCTTCGCCTGCATGGGTGGCATCGCATGCCCTCTGGAGCTGCTTGTTGGTGCTGGCTAGAGCCTGGCTGTCACTGCCTGCTTCCACCTCCCCGCGCAGAAGCGTGGTCTGTACGGCATCGTCCTCTTTGCCCTGTGGCATTTATGGTGAATGGAAGCCTCATAAACAATGGTTTGAATGGATGCCGGGCGCAGATAACAGACAGGATTCTGGAAGGGGGGGGTAAGATTTGAAGTTTTTTTCCTTTTCTTTGTGGCATGATAGACATAATGCAACACTTACATATCAACCAGTTATCAATGCCTAAATCTAGTGGCATGAAAACGCCCAAGTCAAAAGCACAACAGAGGTGTGTGGCCGTCACTCAAAATCCAACACTGTTAACTCCATCACAACCTGATTCTTCATTGTCCCCTCCTCCCCCCATACGCCTGGTTCCATTCTGCTTGCTGTTGCATTTAGAATTCTTCTTTGGCACTTTAAGAACCATCGATGAGTAGCTCATACCTCCCCTGTCATTACACTTTCCTGACCTCGGGTCCCCCCCCCCCCACCATCCCACCAACTTTTTTACACAATGTCTCGGACATCATGCAATAGTGTAAAGGCCAGGTTTGAGTCCCCGCCGTTGCATCCACTGTGCTGTCTGGTCAATTCCGCTTACATCCATTTATCCGTATCACGGACATGTGGCTGCTTGGACCCTTTGGTCTGTCGTTAATAAATATTTTCTGGGATCACAGGCTGGGTTGCACCGATTATCACGAGTCTCTACTTACAGCTCTTTTGGGGAGTGTTTACCCAGAAGTGGAATTAAGAGTCCTTGTTAATCAGTGCGTGTTATGTCCCATAGAGGCCGTGTTACTTTCCTGCTGTGACTCTGCACGATTCCGCTACCAATAACCCAATATGTATGAGGGTCTCAGTTGCTACACACTAACACACTAGCCACTGTTATTTTCGGCTTCGTCAGGGGCTTCGTCCTCCTGGGTATGAAGTGGTGCAATCCTTCTTTAGTTAGTCTGGTGCCGTCCAGGCAGCTCTGAGTATCAGTGCCTGGGAGGAACCAAGTCCGGGATGCAGTTAGTGTTTAAAGACCACTGGTCCCAGAAAAACACATGCTAGGGGGTTTCTGGGGGGTCCGGCATCCGGGAGGTGCAGGTCTCCTTGGATTGGCTCCCTCGTCACCGGCCTTTCCAGTGACGCTTGGAAATCAATCAAACCAACCGTGTTTCCCTTGTTGAGTTTTTCAACCCCTTTCCGTCAAAAGAACGGTTCAGCCTAAGGAGGTCTTTTTCAAAGTAGTCAATTAATTTCAGTGGCATGCAGCCCATTGACTGCTTGTTCGTGTTTGGCAGGTCCGATGGAATGGATTATATTACAATCGCCGGCATCTCGGCCTGACATACACGCCACATGCCGACTTGGGAGAGTTTTTGGAAAAGTGATAATGTCCAGGAAGATGCGGAGGAGAAAACACCCAGGGGTATTTTCTTCTTTGTATTTAAAGCATGCCCGTGGGGTGCTGGCCGAGCCTGTGTAGTTTACCAAGGCTCGAAGCATTCGAGAGGAAGGACGATAAGGCCCGGAGGCGGATGCAAGCCCCGGGCCCTGCGAGCTGGGAGGGGGTAATCGGTCAGCTGTGGCTGGTGTGATCGGCCCCTCCATCGCCAGCAAGGGTTTTTTTTTTTTTTTTTTTCTTCTTCTCCTAAAACTCACCATTGCTATGGTCAGAATGCAGTCATTGGGCCTCGGACCCATTTGTGTTGAGCTGCGATGAGGCCCATGATATGACCCTGGAGCGAAAGTGAGTAATGGGCAGAGTGGAGTAGACCGAGCCAGTGCGGCACCTTTCTGTCCGGCTTCACGCCGACGCGTTTCTTCCTGTCGCACTTTAGGGTGCATAAATCTACGTTTTTGGCACTGCTTTGATAGACTGTAAAAATGCGTGTAATTTGCAGGAAAATTCCTTTTGCCACGGGTAGTTATGTTAGGCGCGGTGTTTGTT
>JALPQD010000244.1:1986952-2005483 GCA_023101885.1 Typhlomys cinereus | reverse complement strand
CTGGAGAGTTTTGCCTTCTTACTGTTCTGTCAAGTCACCATTACTTGGAAATTCATAGAAATCATGTCTAGGAAATCTTAATCTATCTTCACAAGGCCCAATATTTTCTAAGGAAGATTCTTAGTTTTTTTTTTTTTAACTCCTACAGTTTATCATAAATAATGGAGGGAAGTATAAAATAATGGAGGGACAACAGATTTAAACTTTATTTTAGAAACTTGGATTTGTGGCATAATTGTGTAATTGTTTCCTATGTTTCTGGGAGACCACCTTCCTCTGTTTTGATGCTCTTGTTAAAAGGCTGCAGATGTGTAAATACTAAGCCATTTCTAGGTGACTGGTTGGCTTCTCCTTTGTTGGCCCGAGGCTACATAACCACAAGATTTCTTCCCCCCCTCCCTGTTTCTAAGGTTCTTTTCAGATGTTTTCTAGAATATGCTAATATTACAGGTGTCATTGATATCTTCCCCCCACCCTGTGTTTTTGCAGCTTAGTGAGAGAGAAAGGATGTGGGCTTTGCAACTGTGTGTGTGTGTGTGTGTGTGTGTGTTGTGTGTGTGTGTGTGTGTGGTGTGTCGTGTGTTGTGTTCTGTCTTTACGACTCCTCAGGGACTCCTTAGTCCTTTGGCTTTTTGAACTTTTAAAAAAAATTTTTGCTGCATTCAAAAGCAGCTGGGTGACCATGCACCCAAATGGAAGCTTCTTGAAACAGAAGAGACATTGGTGAAAGTACATTGGCCTAAGAAATCCAAGTAACACAGAATCGAGTCTGGATCCGAGCTTGGTAAAAACAATGTGTTGTTTTCTACATTTGATTCCACCTCGTGTAGCCTTGCCTATTTGCTTTGTGTTTTATTTTTTTAAATTTGTTTTAGCTTCGTGTGTGCGTGCGCGTGCGCACACACGCATGCATGTGTGTGTTCGTATGTGTATGTGAAGTGAACGTGCTCATGTGTGCACATGCATTGGGGGCGTTGTCTTATCAACTCTCGTTTGGGGTTAGTGTCCCTCACGGAACGTCTCATGTAACCCAGACCGGCCTCAACTTTGCTATGCAGCTAAGGGTGCCTCTTGCCTCCTCCCAGTGCTGGGTTTACAGGTGTGCACCGTCTCATTGGGTCCAGGTGTGCCGTGGACCAAACCATAGCACCTTGCATTCCAGGAGTGGCACTGAGCTGCCTGCCTCCCTTGCCAGTCTCACAGCACTTGGCATCTTCACCATCGCGGCCCAAGCTGGGTTGTTCCCTTTGCCCTCCTGGCTGTCACATCTTGGTGAGTTAAAACCTCCTGACTCCTTTCTGATCAAATGTTAGCGGTTTCTGATGCTGACTGGTGGGTCTCTTCAGCTTTAAGGGAACCTTTCACTGTGGAGCAGCGAGACTTTCCATCTGAGTGGCGCGGAGTCCGTGACAGCCCGAGAGATCGGGATCCTGTCGCAATTCCATTTCATTCTGAGCCTACACTGGTATTATTTAATGCAACCAAGTTTTGAATGTGGGTAGAGAGTGCAGCTAGGGTCATGGTCTGAAGGGACTTTGATGTCCCGAAGAAGCCTGATTTTCCCTTAATACGCATGAAAAGCTGTGCGGTACGGCTTTCAGGGGATGAATATTTGTTCCTGTGGGTTACAATAGCAGACATAACCTGTGAGTGATGGGAAATGTCAGGCAGAATATGGATTTAGAGGGAAAAAGAGAAGAACGAGGAAGAAAAAATAGCCATGGAAAGCCGTAAGTATGGGACCAAAAGTCTCTTCCCACCAATGTGTCAGTGGGGTTTTGATTGACGTTCCCACACATCCTGCAAGTGGAGAATTTCTGATTTTGTTTTTGAAGTTCACCCAAATGATCTCTAAAAGCTTTCAAACCCTTTTTTCTATACACAGAAAATTTCTTCTCTCTCCTTAGCTCTGAGCATCTCTGTTGAAAGAAAGCATGAAAGATGATGATTCTGTGGGTGTCTACCAATAAGGAAATACGTATTGATTCTTAGGGTCCCTAACGTGGTACAGTCTTTGGCTTAAATTAAGGGAATGGTTTGCTACTCATTATACTTATCTCTACAAGGAGAAAACTTTGTGCGTGCATGAATATGCATTCGTGTGTGTGTGTGTGTGTGTGTGTGTGTGTGAAGTACTTGTGCATATGTGTATGCATGCATATGAAGGTCTTGTCTTCCTCAGTCACTGTCCACCTTGTTTTGGGGGTCGGGTCCTTCATGGAACCTGGTTCTTACTGACTCAGTGAGGCTGGCCTGTGACCTCCAGGGTACCCTCTCTCTGCCTCCCCAGTGCTGTGGTTGCAGTCATGTTGTCCCGCTCAGCTTTTGCCACTGGGGGTGCTGGGGAATCGAACTCAGATCCTCATGCACGTGCCACCCGTAGAGAGCCCTGAGCTGTCAGCAAGCCCCCAGGCTCTACGACATTTGCAAATTCCTTCGTGGGATGTAGCTTGCTACTAGACTGGGTTGCTTCTTGTGTCGAAGCTGAGGAGGGGGATCCCCGTCTGCCCTCGTTTTCGGGGAGTGGAGTCAACTCCCGCGCACAGTGGAGGCCAACACAGGGCTCCTGTCCGGGCATGAATTGGGCTGAAGGGTGGTGCTCACCGGCCGAGGAGGCCGAAGCGGATGGTGGCTGACACCATCTACAAGGAGAGATGCTCCGAAGAGGCAGAACAAAGGCCGAGGGAGGAAGTGGAACCCCTCCAGAGAGAGCTGGGAGAGAGGGGCGTGGAAGCACTCGGGGATCCCACGGCGCTGGTGGAATGTAGAACATGCCAGAGCGTGAGCGAGCGCCGGAGAGGTCAGCATGGAATCGATGAGAAGTTTCCATCTGTGCAGTTGCCAGCGCGGGGCCGAGGGATTTCACAGCAATTCTCCAAGCACGCCTTGCTAGAGAGGCGCGTCACCACCAATGTTCGGCTCGGAATTTTCCTTCCAGAGCACCTACCCGTGAGGGTGTTGGAGGGTGGGTGCAACGGTGGGACCCGGTCAGAGCAATCGAATGTGACACGGGATGGTTAATATCTTGAAGCTGCAAAGAAGGAACGCAAGGGAGAAGAGCAAGACGAATTCTTCCATTTGTTGCATTTTGTCGTGCCTTCCCCGAGGTCGAGGCAAAGCAGACCATGTAAATGTGCATATTTTTCTGAGAACGCAAGTGCGGTCCCACTGGGCAGGGCTGTGGAGGTGCCGAGGCAGGGGGCTCTAGGGGCGGGGGGGGGGATTATTTTCACTACCCCACACAGTTTGCCCTGATGCGTTTTAGCAGGGCCAAGTTCTGGGTTGCAGCTGCCACAGGAACAAACTGGGACGTTGCTCTTGTTTTGAACTTGACCACTGGCCAATTCAGCGTTTCCCCACCTTGATTGACCGCCGTGTTGGTAAACCTCCTCCTCCCCCCTCAGGCTGGTCGAGGGCAGCCAGACACAACATGGGCCCCGGATGTCCTGTGTCACGAAAGTGATACAGTTTTTGTGTATGTTGGTTTAATTTCTCGTCATCTGCGAAGAAAACGCGTGGAGTCTTTGTGTGGAGTCAGGCGCCGTGGCTCAGGTTAGACCGGGATTCTGCAGCGGCCACGTGCCCTTCTTCTTCGTTTTCCCTTCTTTCTCTTCTTTTCTTTTCCTCTTCCTCTTCCTTTTCCTTTCCTTCACTTTCCTCTCCCTTTTCTCTTCCCTTCTCTTTCCCTCATTCCTTCCTTCCTCCCTCCCTTCCTTCCTTCCTTCCTTCCTTCCTTTCCTTCCTTCTCCTTCCTCCTTCCTTCCTTCCTTCCTTTCCTTCCTTCCTTTCTCCCTCCTCCTCCTCCCTCTCCCTCCCTCCCTCCTCCCTCCCTCCGTCCTTCCCTCCCTCCCTCCCTCTCTCCTTCTCTCCCTCCCTCCCTCCCTCCCTCCCTCCTATCTTTGCTGAGGATAGGCCATGTGCATGCTGGGTAAGTGCTCTACCACTGAAACACATCCTCATCCCCTTCCTGGCAGGATTCTAGATTCTACTGCTGAGTTACAACCCCAGACAATAAAAGCTACATTATGTCAGCCAACTTATTTTCTGGGAAATGTAGGTGGTACGCCACATCAGAGACTCATTCACCCCGGGTGAGCAAATGAAACATACACACACACACACACACACACACACACACACACACACACACAGAGGAATGGAAGATACTTCAACAGGTAAAGAGAGTGCTGTGCAAGCGTGAGGACCTGAGTTCATTCCCCTGAACCCAGGTTTTTTTTTTGTTTTTTTTTTTTTTTTTTTTTGTTTTGTTTAGGGCAAATCCATGAATGTCATGGTGGCTCATTCATGCAATCCCAACACTAGGGAGACAGAAACATTCAGATCCCTGGGAATCACTGTAGGTAGATTAGCTTACTTGGTGAGTTCCAAGCTAGTTGAGGTACCCTGTCTCAAAAAAATGAAAAAGATGAACAGCACAAGAAGGAGTCTTCTGATCTCCACATGCATGCCTACACACCTGCACACGCATGCTCACACATGCACACGCATGCTCACACATGCACACGCATGCTCACACATGCACACACCCACAACCTCATACTTACATCCCTACACATGACTCTCACACATATGCACCATATACACACACGCACACCTTGCACAAAAAAGTCCAAGACAGTTTCCTTTAAGAGGTTTCATTTATTAGATTTTTCTGAAGCAGTTAATTCTCTTTCCTTATTTTGTTTTAAACATGTGTTTCATCCCAAGTTATATCAAAGTGATTAAAATGAACTTTCTCCTGAGGATATTGCTCCCCAGATCAGAAAAAAATTTGTTTTTTCAAATAACCACAAAAATAAAACTCAAAGAGTACATCAACAACCAAACATAATCCCCAAATATCCAGGACAAAAAATAAAATATTTATTGATCTGTCACAGCGAGACACAAAGAGATGGGCGGGGCAGGAGGGTCATGCTCTGTCGGACAGTGGCTGGAGGGACAGACAGGGAGTTACAGTACTGCATGTGGGTAGAAGAGTCCTGCCCCAGCCCACACAGCACCCCGCACCCCGCACCCCAGGTGGGTGTTGGGGGCATGTGTAGTGAGGGTTGGGAGTAGGGTGCAGGCTGCTATGACAGGGGAGCCAGGTTGATGGAGGGTGCGCCCAACCACCCAATGGCAGGACGTGCTCAACTGGGATTGTTATGGATGGATAGCTGGATGATGGACGGATGGGCTGGTGGATAACACAAGAGCTATTCCCAGAAGTGTGTGTGTGTGTGTGTGTGTGTGTGTGTGTGTGTGTGTGTGTTCTGATTCCAAGGTGCCTGGATGTGGGGGAACAGCCATTGGGAGGGGAAGACAGGGCTGAGTGGACCCAAGGAGAAAGAAGGGGTGGTATGACCGAACCCAACGACAAGGCTTGGGGTGCCTGGGTACCAACTGGACACAGCCAGGGGCGGCTCCTGGTGGGCAGGGGGAGATGGGACTGCCCAGCATACATGTGCACCATCTGTATACAGGGGCTCCAAGGAGACAGGGGTTCCCTTGGGCTGCCCTTCCCTCCTCTCTCCCCCCAGGAGGAGGAAGCACCAACATGTAGCACCAAATTTCCCTTGGAGATGGAGTCTGTGTTGGGGGAGCTCCTGGGTGGGACGGGATGGGGCACCTGCCCTGGCCTCTGATGTAAGGGGCTTCCCTTTGGTTGGGGGCTTGTGGCCACCGCTGTCTGATTTTCTTGTCTCGTGGGCGTCCAGGGCTGCTGGCCTGCTGTCCCCTCCAGGGTGGGGGGGTTGAGGAAGGTTAGGGGGATGGTCATAGAGGGTTTACATTCTCCACCAAGCAGTAGCACCAACGTTGATGAGGTCTCGAGTCAGGGGTCCCCGAAGATCACTTTCTCTTCCGGCCACAGGATTTACCCAGGCAGCCCCCACCTGGGTCAGGAGGGTGGGGTAGGGTGGGGAATATATAAACACTGGGTCAGTTTAGCATCTCTGGGCTGCTTTTCAAGTTCTTCGCTGTTCTGCCTGCCTCCATCACAGAGAAGCTTCCCTGAGGGCAAACTCTCCCTAGAAGCCAGGTCACTAGCTGTATTCCCATGCAATCTCATCTCCTGGGGAGGCCAAAGCAGGAAGATCTTGACTTCGATGCCAGCCTAAGCTACTTAGTGAGTTCAAGACCTGCTTGGACCACATAGTGAGACTGTCTCGAAATAACTAGGAAGAAGATGTCTGGTGTGCAGAGAGTGTATGTTTGTGATCTCAGCAGGGTTTGTGTGTGTGTGTGTGTGTGTGTGTGTGTGTGTGTGTGCATGTATGTGTGCAGGGCAGGGGGACTGATGTGAATCTGAGGCTAGCCTGGGCTACTAGCAAGTTCCAGGCAAGCCTGGGATACAATATGAGATCCTGGCTCTAAAAATAAGCACTTTCCTAATAAGAGAAACAAAACAACTAAAATAAATAGAATAAAAGAGGGCTGGGGGTGGCTCAGTGGTAGAGCCCCTGCCTAGAATCCCCCAGTGAGAGGTAGACCCTGGCTCAGTGGTAGAGCCCCTGCCTAGAATCCCCCAGTGAGAGGTAGACCCTGGCTCAGTGGTAGAGCGCCTGCCTAGAATGAAGGTCCTTGGTTCCATAACCAGTTTGTGGAGGGGCCAAGGGGAGAGATATGGAAACTGAGGGAGAGGTGTGAGAAGGCCCTTGTTAAGGACCAGGCTGGGAAGGTCTTCATACTCTAAGTACACTGCTTTCATAGGGAAAGGGTCAGAGCACGTCAAATCAGATGGGGGGGGCAGGGAGGGGGAACAGAAGGTGTCTGGAAGAAATAAGCTTTGGCAGTGAGGGTAAGTCGACTCATCAGAGAAATAAACTGAGGCTCAAAAGAGGTGGAGGATGTTATCTATAGTGACTGAGCTTGACCGGGAACGCAGGATCCCTGTCTTCTCCAGGAGAGGGTAAACTTCTCTCTCTTCCTCCCTCCCCCCTCCCTCCCTTCCTTTGGCAGGGTCTCGTGTAGCCCAGTCTGGCCTTAAACTCAATACATAGCCAACAGTGATCTTGAATTCCTGATCCACCAGTGAGTGCAGAGATCCTAGGTGTTCACACCACATCTATTTCATGCAGTGCTGGGGACAGAGCCCAGGGCCTTGCACATGTTGACACATGCTTTACCGACTGAGTTACATCCCCAACCCTATCTTTTCTTTTTCATTGGGAGAGGTAGTCCAGATAGCCTCACTGTGGAGCCCAGCCTGGTCTTGAACTCACAATCCTCATGCCTCAGCCTCCCGAATGCTGGGATCACAGGAGTGGGTCACTAAGCCCCACTTGGCAAATTCCTTTCAAGGTGATCAGCCCACCAGGTAGAGAGGTATCTTTTGCAGCTTCTAATTGAATGAGGAGCTAAGTGTGGCGTGTTAGCGCCACCTGGTGGCAGCAAAGCAGAGGGAAGAGAGACCACACCTGTCTTGTGGATGACAGTGGAAATTCCCACCCGTTCTCTTCCCCTGTTTCTTACATATCCAGGCTCCTCCATGCAGGTGAACAACAGCTCAAGGTCACAAGCAAGGACATTCAAGCCAAGACAGAGTGAGAGTGGAGGGGCATTACCTGTCCCAGCTGTGACTACTCCCCCCAGTGAAGGTCTCCACTTATATCTTAGACTTAAGCTTCTTCCTTCCCTATCCAGGACCAAGTCTCTCCTCACCTTGATATCCCAGGGCTCCAAGGGCTCCTCCATAGGATTTGGGAGGTTTTCCTAGGGAGAGGGGAGGAAAGAGGATGAAATTGGGTTGAGGACTGGGCTCCCCGACTTCATCCTTCCAGCATTCTTGTGTCTGTTCTGTCTGGTCTTTGTAGTTCACAGGATCAGCCCATCCAGCTCTACCTCAGATACAATCCACTCACCCGAGGCCAAGCTCTAGTACTGGGGAAGGAATCCAGGGCCTAGCACATGCTAGACAATGCTCTACTACTGAGCCACACCCCTAGTCCCTCACTAGGGCATTCTAGGCAGGAGCTCTGCCTCTGAGCCTCGCCCCCAGCCCTTTGCTGGGGGATTTTAGGCAATATTTCTGCCCATGAACCACACCCCCAATCAATCATTAGGAGATTCAAGACAAGTGCTCAAACACTGAGTTACAGCCTTTAAAATAAATAAACCTGACTTGGAAATAGCACTGTGCTAAGTTGCCCAGGTTATCCTTGGAACTCTCTCTGTAGCTCAGGCTGACCTTGAACTTTCAATCCTTCTGCCTCAGCCTATCCAGTGCTGAGACCACAGGCCTGAACCACCAGGCCTAGTTCATGAGGTGCCTTTACATTGTGCACTTACCACCAACTCCCAGGCCCCCGGCACCACCACCTACAAGGCAAGAAGAGATACCATCAGTGTGCCCACTTCTGGGAGCCAACCAGGCCTCCCAAGTCTGGGGTAGGACAAAGGTATGAGAAGGTCCAAGTCCTGGGCTTGGGTACCAAGCATTCCGGGGTTCTGACTCAGCTCACTGTGTAGCCTGGGAGTGCTCGCTGGTGTGAAAAGCCTGCCTCAGCTGCTACTCTGGGCAAGCTATTTGACCCCTGAGACTGTAAGAAACACAAATGTGTTTTTGAAAAGCTGGCTTGATATTCTCTGTCCTTGGAAAAGGGGTCAGCTTAGGCTCTGGCCTTGTCTTGGGGTTCACTTTGGATAGTAGATCAGTCCTTTTTTAGATGGGGTAGGATGTCAGGGGTCTGGGGAGGGAAGTCATGACAGAACTCAGAGTGGGATGCTGGGGTACACAGCACTTGGGTATACCTGGGTAAATGGGAGACAGTCCAAAACCAGGCCTTGCAGCCACTCCTGTGGAGAGATTTGGGGGTTGTTGGTAGTTGGTGGCAGGCCTTGCCTTCCAGATTGTCTTGAACTACTTCCTTCCCATCCCCCCACTCCAGCACACCTATATTCTCTGAGTATGCTGGTGGACAACACAAGAGCTATTCTCAGGTGTGTGTGTGTGTGTGTGTGTGTGTGTGTGTGTGTGTGTGTGTGTGTGTGTGTGTGTGTGTGTGTCTCCATCTCCATGTCCAGTATGTTCCTTAACCTCCATCCAACTTACTACTTTTTGATGCAGAGTCTTTCACTGGCTATCTCTGTCTTTCTAGTATTGGAGTTTTGAGTGTGTGATGCATGCTGGGCATCAAACCCAGGTCCTCATCCTTGGGGAGCTAGCACTTACCAGCTGAACCCCTGCTAGCCCATGTCTGCCGTTTTCCCCCAATAAACCTGTTTCTACCCCACATCCCCACATGGTGCCCTATCACATTCTTTCTGAGCTTGATCCTCGACTTGGGATAGCTCTTGTCCTGAAGTAGCCTGTTCACCCCCCCCTCAACATTGGGTGCTCATATGGTTGAAGGTCTTATGAGCCTGGTTGCTAACCAGACAGGTGGCCTAGACCCAGACAAAGCTGAGCAATGACATATTAGAAATGGCCTACCAGCTCCCAGGACACCTCCGAGGCCTGCGGCACCTAAAGACAGAAAGGTCAGGATGAGGTGCAAGCAGAGGGAGGGCTGACATCCCGAACCAGACCTTCAGGGGTATCGTGAGCTAGGTGGGGCAGGCAGGTGATGGTGGGGTATGTCACCCCTGGTTGGGGAGGGGATGGAGAGTACTCACCGTATTTGGCTGCTTTAGCAGCTGCAGCTGGAGACACACCTGGAGGAAGGGGACATAGGAGGGTCAGGAAGCTACCCCCTCCTGCACCAATGATCTGTGCAGCATTCCCACATCACCTCAACTCATTCTCTCCCATCTCCAGCCCCTCCATCTGTCCTTCAATATTTTTCTTAGAATTTTTTTGTGATACTAAGAACAGAACCAAAAATTCATGCATGCTAGGCAAAAGCTGTACTTTTAAGCCACATCCCCAGCCCTTTACTGGGGGATTCTAGGCAGGTGCTTTACCACTGAGCCTTGAATGGCTGCTCTACCTACAAAGTGCTGGGATTACAGCTGTGTGATACCATTGCCCAGATCATTTAAAAGTATATTGACATTTCATGGGCTGGAGAGATGGCTCAGGAGTTAAGACTCTGTCTTGCAAGGCGAAGGGCCTGAGTTCAGATCCTAGGTCCCACATGAAAATGGCAGAAACAGAGGTAAACTGCACATCTATCCCAGGTGAGCAGAGCCTGGGAAATCCCTGAACAAAGCAAGGAGGTAGAAGCAATCCAGGGTGATTCCCGAAGTCACCCTTGGTCCTCCACAGGGTCACGCAGTGCCCTCTCCCTCTCTCTCTCTCTCTCTCCTCTCTCTCGCTCTCTCTCTCCTCTCTCTCTCACACACACACACCACACACACACACACACACAACACACACAAACATACAAAATAAATAAAGTTAAAAATTAACATTTCAGTATTGCATACATGGATACAGTGCCAGGAAGACTCAATGGTGGGAGGAAAAAGGGGACAGTGAGAGAGAGAGACAGAGAGAAAGAGAGAGAGATCTACCATTTAGAGAGATTTTGGCAAAATAATTTCTCTCTGGTTCCCCTAGAAAGTGGACCCAACCATGATTCACTCAATGAATCCTCATTTGCCCCAGTTGGTGGGCTGACAGAGAGAGAAGGTGGCATTCAATACGTCCATATCAAGGGGCAGCCCTGACTCCTGCCTGCCCAAGTCTCCTACTCTCTTGCTTTGAGAGGGTCTCACGTAGCTCAGACTGACTTTGAACTCCCACTGTAGCCCAGGTTGGTCTCAGACTCCTGATCCTTTTCAACCTCCCTAGTGCTGGGATTACAGGTGTGTACCACCATTCCAGCTTCTTTCTCTGCCTCTGCTTCACTGGTTTTCTTACCTCCAAGGCCCCCAGCACCAGGGACCACTCCTCCTGCACCGAGTCCTCCAACCCCGAGTCCTCCAGCTCCTCCGAGTCCTCCCGCCCCGAGTCCTCCAGCACCCCCTAGACCTGTGGAAAGAGCCATGTTTAATACACAGGTCAGAAGGCTGTAACCGAATCCTGGGAGTGGAAGTCCTGGAGCTCCCGGGACCCTTCGCAGAGGTGGGCCAGCCACAGGGCTCAGGGGCGGGTCAGGGATGCCCAACCCTTCCTCACCATACTGGGCAGCTTTGGCAGCGGCTTTGGCAGCAGCAGCAGCAGCAGGTCCGGCTCCTGGAGACAAAGGGAAACTCAAGGAGAGATTGCTTAGGGGGTCTCTGTCTCCCACTCCACCCAGCCAAGACTGAAGCAGCAACACACCTGCTACACCACCTGGAACGCCTGCTCCACCAAGACCCCCAGGCACTCCAAGACCACCAGGACCTCCAACACCAGCCCCGGCTGCTCCTGTGGAGAGAAAAGGATCAACTGTGCCCTACCACCTTTTGGAGACAGGGCCTCGTGTAGCTCAGGCTGGTCTTGAACTTGCTGTGTAACGAAGGATAGCCTGAATGTCTGCATCTACCTACCAGGTGTTGGGACCACAGGTGTGCATCACCACGCCCAGATCTACGTTTTTAATATTGACTTTTTAAATAGCATATATGGAGATAATAGATTTATTATATTTTCATTTCTTAATCCCCAATATCCTTTAAATTTTTTTTAATTTAAATTTTTTAAAAAATATTTTATTTTGTGTAGTGTGTGTGTGTATGTGTGTGTGTGTGCGCGTGTGTGTGTATCAGAGGGCACTGTGTATCCCTGTGGAGGACCAAAGGTGACTTCTGTACTCATCCTGGATTGCTTCTACCTCCTTCTTGCTTTGCTCTGGGATTTCCAAGGCTCCGCCCACCAAGGCAGGAAGTGCAGTTTCTGCCTGGCGATTTTTACATGGGACCTGGGATCTGAACTCAGGGCCTTCTGTTTGGGAGACAGAGTCTTAATCCCTGAGCCATCTGTCCAGTCCAAAATTTTTAATTTAAAAATTGAGACAGAATCTCACTAAGCTGCTGGCCTATAAACTTATGATTTACCTGCCCAGGTGAATGGGATGTATGAGTATGGGATGGATGGGATGGGATGGGATGATTGATCCAAGTGATATCTGCCTATAGCCTTTATTTAAAAAAGATATATCCCTACCCTAGGAATACAAGGCAGGCATGCACCAGGGGCCTGGGAAATTCTAGGCAGGTGCTCTACCACTGAGCAACGCCCCCAGTCCCACACTGAGGGGATTCTAGGCAGGTGCTCTACTATTGAGCCAGGACCATAGCTGCTCACTGTAAACTCTAGGCAACTCCTGTCCCTGAGCAATATTCCAATCTCTTTTTACTGGTTTTTCTGAAACAGGTTGTCGCTATGCAGCCCAGGATGATTTTGCAGAAAAATAAACAGAGGCACACAGTAGACCAAGAACACTGCAATGCAAGCCCCTGAGCAGACGACCTTGTGCCAACTCTCCCAGGATATCCTGAGCATCTCTGAGACCCAAGATCACTGCATTCCCCTGGTAGGATCTGTTGACTCTGGCCGGGACAGTGGGCAAAGAGCAGAGTGCAGGCTGTAGGCTACGAGGAGCTAAGTGTGCATGTATGTCACGGGGAGAGGGACGTGGAGCTGAGGAACAAGATTTTCCAAGATGGAAACTGGCCCCAAGAAGGTGGACTGGGGCCAGCTGGCGCATCTCTGGCAGAAGCCCCATGCCTTAGAGGCCAGGAATGTGGGGGCCACAGACGGTGTGGGTCTGGCCAGGCAAAGCTGTTAGGGTGCCAAGTGGCGAGGGAGGTCTGCCACGTCCTCCAGGCTGGCTGGAGTGGGGTGAAGTCACGCAGACAGGAAGGGGGGGGGCGGGGCTGGGGATTCCTGGACCAGGAATTTTGAGAGAGGCAGTTACTGCCCAGCTTCTGGGTACCTGGGCTGATCCTTCCGTTTCCCCCTCCCAGTGCAGGATTATAGGCCTGCAGCGCTACGTCTGCTTTATTGGGTGCTGGGGACAGAACCCAGGGCTTTATGCATGCTGGGTAAGTGCTCTACCCACTCATATTTTTTTTCTGAGCCAGGATCTCATGCAGCCCAGGCTGTCCTCATACTTGCTATGTAGTGAAGGATGACCCTGAATTTCAGATTCTTCTGTTGTTCCTTCCAAGCACTGGGGTGACAGGTTCAAGCCACCACACGCAGACTAAAAGGTGGTCTTGATTGTCACAGGGATTCCAAGTACCATAGGCATTTAGCAAGCAGATGCCAGATCTGTAACTGTCAGTCATGTGTTCCCCAACATAAGGCCTTTTTCTGCCCTGAGCATCTCAACTTTATGCTGTCAAGACTGGTGGGGTGACAAGGGGACCTTGCAGTTGTGGGGGCTACACTTACCATATTTAGCTGCTTTTGCTGCAGCCAGGGCTCCGGCGCTGTAGAAAAGGCAAAGAGAAGTCAGCAGCTGAGCTCACTGAACACATCCTCAGCCCCTCACTGGGGGATTCCTCTACAGTTGAGCCTCATAGCTCCAACCCCTCTCTAGGGGCATTTAGACAAGTGCTGTAATCCTGAGCTCCAACAAAAGCCCTTGTTTTTGTTTTGAGACGGAGTCTCGCTACGTTGCTCTGGCTGTCCTTGAACTTGAACTTGCAGTCGTCAGTCTTGGAGGAGCTAGAATGACAGGCCTGCATATCATGCACACAGGCTATTGCTTTTGTATGTTCGGGAAAATCAAATGCAGCGTGTGCCAGGCACTCTTAGGTAGGGAGGGCACCAGGGAAGAGGACAGGCCTCCTTCCTCTGAGTTCGGGTTATTTTCTCTCTAGCTTCTAGAAGCTTGCTTACCTGCTCCTGCTCCAAATCCAGGGACACCGGCTCCAACCCCAAATCCAGGGACACCAACTCCAGCCCCGAAGCCGGGGATACCAGTGCCAAGGCCAGCAGCAGCTCCTGCAGAGAGAAGGGGAGGGCTGGTGGCCTCCTGCCCCTGCAGCTATGGTGGTGGGCTTGATCTCTCCCTGGGACTGCACTCATCTACAGACTTGCCTCATTTGTCAGTTCCACAGTGCACCTGAAGGGACTTCTTAAGCCCCTCAAAGACTCGCCAGACTGTCCTTCCCAAGATGGAACTCAGGGCTGCGTGGTATGAACCCGTCTCCCTTTCCAGGTTCACTTCCTGTTTTTCCTTCTGGACCAATCATGTCTTTTTTTTTCTCCCCAGTGTGGGAATTGAATCCAGGGTATTATCAATGGAAGGCAGGTGCTCTACCACTAAGCCACACCCCCAACCCCTCACTAGAGAGTCTAGGCAAACCCTCTCTGTCACTGAGCTAAATTCTCAGTGTTTAGTTTGCTTTTGCTTGTGTTTGTATGCATGGTATGTGTGGGTATGTTTTCGTGTTCTAATGTGCCTATGTGTGCATATGTGTGTGTAAACCAGACACTGACATTGTGTGTCTCTGTCCATCGCTTCCCACTTTATGTACTGAGAAAGAACCTCTCTCTTGAACTCAGAACTCCCTGGTTTGGCTAGTTCAGTGGGCCAGCTTGTCTGGGAATCCTCCATCTCTTCCATGTGCTGGGGGTCTGCAGGCAAGCATAGCCTGACCAATAGTATTCACGTGGGATACACTTGTGTGGTGTGTGCTTATCCACTTAACCATCTCCTTATTTTTTTGAGACAGGATCTTGCTACAGAGTATTTGACTGGCCTCTGACTCTATCCCCTTGCCTCGGCCTCTTCAGTGCTGAGATTGTAGACACGGATCACTATGCCCAGCTTTGGACTAATTGAATTTTCCTAATGACTTTCTTTGTATGGTACGGTCCATCTACATCAAGTCACGTGAGCTCAGGGAACCTCAGAGGTTGCTCAGCTATGTTGGGACCCAAGACTTGAATCCAGGTTTCCCTATTATGTGAACTGTGCTTCTGCCTGTTGCCATGGTGACCAGAGCAGGCTGCAGGGCTGGGTCTGAGAAGCTGTGTGTTCTGCAGCTAAGCTGGAGTGGGTGTGGTCTAGTCGGGTGGGTGGGAACAGGAGAGTGGAGTGATGGGAAAACTCACGGTACTGGGCTTTGGCGCTGGCGAACTGAGCAGCAGATTTGCCTCCGGCTGGTGCCCCGACTCCTGCGGGGAGAAGAAGGGAGATCAGGATGGTACCCATGGAGGTCTTGGGGACTCCTTCCTCCCAGACCCATCCACTCATGTTACTCACCTGCAATACCACCAGGAACAACACCAGCCGGGAACCCCACCGATACCAGGAACACCACCAACACCGGGAACACCACCGACACCAGGACCCAACCCTACCAGGACAGAACCAAGCAAAGAGCCCTGAGGTGATCAGAGTTAGGAGTAAGAGTTCTGAGCTGTCATCTCAGGCCTGCCCAAGACTTGCTGCATAACCTGGGGCCAGTTGGTGACTTTCCCTTGCTGGGCCTCTGCTGCCTCCTCTATACTGAGTCATATGTACACTTAGCAGCTTTTTCCTTTTGAGGAACTTGGATGTGATACTCACAAAAACTAGGTAGTAGAGAGTTGTTTTCTTTCCCTCCTCTTTTGTACTGGAGATTGCACTAAAGTCTTGCACATGTTAAGCAAGTGCTCTACCACTGAGCCACGCCCCCAGCCCCTCACTGGGGGATTCTAAGCAGATGGTCTATCATTGAGCCAAGCCCAGAGAGCTTTCTTTTCTGTTTTTTTTTTAAATTTGTATTACTTTAAGTTATGACAATGACAAGATGTGCCAGCTAACTGAGATTCTAAATAAACCTTTAAAGTAACAAGGAACCATCAGTGGGTTCCATTATGTTATTAGAGCTGAGAAGACCACCTGCTCTCACTCACATTAGTGCCATAAACAAATAGGACCACTTACATTCTGAAAGCACATTTTCATGCTGAGGTATAAAACCATGTTTTACCAACTTCTTTTTATGAACACAAAAATAATTCCCACCACAATGCCATTGAGTGAAAACTCCAGTGGCATTAGCCAAACTGTGGGCTCGCCTTAGTCTCCTAATAATATAGTGCACAAACACAAATATGCAGCTATACCAAGACATTGGTAGCTAGTAAACTCTGAAAGTTAGGAATAAAGAGATAGTCTAAATAATTTACTTTCCCATTTTCCTTATATTAATTCTTATATTCATGTAGCTCACTTATCTGTTTATTAGACTGTTAAATTCCAGATTTAAATATGGGTAAGTGTAAAATAAAGAGATGAGTGTCAACAAAATAGCTGAGCTTAAAGCTCTGCACTAGTAGACAAAGTACTCAACCTAAGGCAAATGTGGAGAGAGCTGGACTCGATTTTCAGGTTTTCAGTGTGTGACCTGTAAAGTCTGTAGGAACATCCATGGCTAAATTCTCTATGTGCCACACCATAAAGTTAACTATGTTTCTAGTGAAGTGTCCAGTATTTGAAGAAAGACCCCCAGGATGCTCTACTTCATGAGAAGGGAATTTGGGGAGGCATACAGCCGTATCAATAAGGTTTTAAAACTTTGTCAGAAAAAAAATGCTACACATAAATAATGATTTCTATTACACATAAATAATAACCTCTAGGAAACTCTCAGTTTAAATTATCTTGTCTCTCACTATATGAAGAACTTGGGCTAGAAGTTCTACAGTCCTGCTGATGGGATGGCCATTGATCACTTCTCTTAATGAGTCTTCCATCTGGAGGTCGTCACAACAGAGCGATCTCTTAATATATATCTGGTGTGTATCCAATGACGAATCACTGGGTGGCTCTTACAACCCCTTCATAACTCTTCCTTAAATCCCTTTCCTTCCATTCACAGTTCTGAAGCCCACAGATCTTTTACTGGTGACTTCTAGGCAGGTGTTCAACCACTGAGCAAGATCTTTTTCAAGCTTTTACCTCGAGACAGGGTCTCACTAAGCTGCCTTTTGATCCTCGGCCTTGGCTCCCTCCATATCTGGGATTGCAGGCCTGTGGTCTCAGGCCCATCCCACAAAGTCCTTAAGGCCAAGAAGTTTCACTGGCTGCCTCAAGCCCCAGCTTGGCTCCAGTAAGGTTTGGCCTCCATGAGCCATATCCCGGCCTGTGAGCATGCAGCTGAGAATGCTGGTGTGACCTTCAGATGCAGCAAGAGGTCAGATCTTGAGAACAGAAAGAACTTCAGTTGCTCAAAGGGATGAGGCCAGACCATAGCATAAGATCCAGAAGTGGGGTAACAGTTGTGGGGGAGGCAGGGGCTTTAAGAAGGAGGTCAGAGAGATCCTGGAGAGCTGGCTAGGCCCCCTTCCTATACTGCTTCCTTAATCAAACACTAAAGGGCATCAGGTGGACCAAAAGCCAGATTCTGGGGCTGTAGCTCAGTTGGTAGAGCTCTCGGCTGGCAAGGCGTGGTGCGCACCTGTCAGTAAAGCACCGGGGACCACGGAGGTGAAGGTGGGAGGATCAGGAGTTCAAGGTCACCTTGGGGCACGTACAGAGTTTGAAGACACCCTAGATTACTGGAGCAAGTGAGGGAGTACAGGGGAGAGAAGGGAAAAGGGAGGGAGGGAAGAAGAAGTGGGGAGGGAGAGGGAAAGAGGGAGGAAGGGGAGAGGGAGAGAGAGGAGAAGAAAAGGAAAGAAGAGAAGAGAAAGAGGGAGGAAGGAGGGAGGGAGGAAGGAAGGAAGGGAGGGAGGAAGGGAGGAAGGGAGGAAGGAGGAAGGAAGGAAGGAGGGAAGGAAAGAAGAATAATCCACACTCAGCACGAAGGACCCTTGAAACGAGCAGTGTGTGGGACAAGTACAGGGTCTGCCTTGGACCACTTACCATATTGGCAGCTTTGGCTGCTGCTTTAGCGGCTGCTGCGGCTGCCGGAGTCCTGCTCCTGTATGGAGACAGAAAGAAGATGGGGGGTCGTTCCCCAGCACCACTTCCCAGAATCCTCCACGGAAGTCCCTCTCTGTATGCTCTGTAGCATCCCCTTCCTCACACTGGAGACAGGGACAGCAGCCAAGGAGGGATCCGAGGTGGGGGTTGAGAAGGGCACTGGGATCCTCTGGCAGCCTAACTGGAAGGTCTGTGAAGCTGTCTGCTTCCTATACTGCCCAGGGAGCTCATTCACGCCACTGAAGCCATCGGAAGCAGCCAGCTGGCGCATGCGCCTTTCCTTCTCTTTTCCCTCCTTTCTTGCCTCTTTTTCCTTGTTTTTCTTTCCCTCCCTCTCTTTTTTCTTTCATTCCTTTGTCCTTTCTCTATTCTTTCTTTCTTCCTTCTTTCTCTCTTTTCTTCTCTCTCCCCTTTCCCTCCCTTGTCTTCTTTCCCTCCCTTGTCTTCTTTCCTCCCCCTCCCTCCCTCCCCCCCTCCCCCTCCCTTTCTTCCTTCTTCCTCCCTTCCTCCCTCCCTTCCTCCCTCCCTCCCTCCCTCCCCCCCCCTCCTCCTCCCTTCCTCCTTCCTTCCTTCCTCCTCCTTCCTTCTTCCTTCCTTCCTTCCTTCCTCCGCCCTCCCTCCCTCCTTCCTCCCTTCCTCCTTTCTTCTTTTCCTTTTCCCTCCCTCTCACAGGACAATTTCCTTCAGAAAGAAACAAAAAATGCAGATGAGAAATCTGCAGATAGGAAAAGCAATCAAAGAAGGGTGTCCCTGAACGCCATCGACATTTCTTCCTTCCCTTTTGCCAGGGGAG
>JALPQD010000244.1:1946600-1986216 GCA_023101885.1 Typhlomys cinereus | reverse complement strand
GGCAGATGCCACCCAATGCAGGAGGAAGAGGAGGAAGGGAAGAGCAGGTATTCTGCGCTGTGCCTTGCGAAGCCCGTTGGAACAGCAGCCGTTTCCCTGCCTCAGGAATCCAGCCCATGATCCATGTGCAGAAGCCTCAAATGCAGGAAAAACACCATCCAGTTACACAGCAAAACATCCACGCACGTGAACCCCAGCCCACCGAGAGACGCGGCTGGACCAACCCCACCGTGGCTTCATTAAGCCTATTTTCCAACTGGACCTCAAGTCAGAGAACCCCGCAGAACCCAGTAATTAGTTGGTCTCAGTAACCAAAAGCATGATTACAGTCCTTTGGGAGGCGCCAGTGGTCGCTTCTCTGGTTGAGCATCGGTGAAAGGACAACAGAGACCCAACCAGAAGCCGGAGCATGGCCAGCGCTTCAAGGGGGGAGCAACCTTCAGCACTCTCAGCTGTCCCTGCAATGAAAAGCAAAGGTCTGCATACAGGGAAACTGGAAGAGGGGAAGGGTTGCTTTGAGTTTAAAGGGGAAATAAATACACTGGGTATGGGAATAAAGGCTTGTAATCTCCGCACTTGAGAAAAGGGCGCAGAAGATCAGAAATTTAAAGTCATGTTAAGAAAAACAGGGAGGGAGGGGAGAAGGGAAAGAGGGAGGAGGCAGGATAGGAGGCAGGATAGGAGGGAGGGAGGGAAGGGAGAAGGGAAAGAGAAAGGAGAGGAGAAGGGAAAGAGGGAGGAGGCAGGATAGGAGGCAGGATAGGAGGGAGGGAAGGAGGGAGGAGGGAGGGAGGGAGGGAAAGGGGGAGGGAGGAGAAGGGAAGAGGGAGGGAGGGAAGGGAGAAGGAAAGAGGGAGGAGAGGAGAAGGAACGATGGTGAGTTAGGTGTCGTCGGAGTACTGGCTGGTATACGATGAAGTCGTAAGGGGAGAAACAGACGAGGAAGGGGAAGGAGGGAGGGATAGACGGATGGAGTGTTGCGTGCCGGCTGGTTGCGTTTGCTTTCGTTTTTCTCGGAGCCAGGGCGGGAGTTCTTGGTCGTGGCGCATTGTTTGTGTAAGTTAGCTTGAATTAGATCTTTTTTCTTTCTTTTCCCTCCCTTATCTTCCCTTTTCCACGCGCACTGCTGCCGTTAGGACTAGAAAAATGTGTCGTTTCTTAAATTCATGCTTCTTCCCTAAACATTTCAGGTTCAGATAAAACAAAGCAATATTCAATTCTTATTAAAATTGTAGACATTACTCATAATCTAATGCATTCTACACAGCAATGTTGCAGTTAGAGTGCATGTCTAGAATGCACAAGGCCCTGAATTCCATCCCAAGCACCCACAAAAAAAAATCCTAAAACTTGAAGCTAAAACCCTACAATGTTAGAATAAAAAAACTATTATGACAGTTATATATAAAGTTTGATTTTTTCATTTACTTAATATATTTCAATTATTAGGCATAAAAGTAATTATACCTAGTATATACAATTATAGGAAATCAGCTTTAACGGTAGCCCTATACCTTTACTTAGAGATACAAAATACAGAAATCCTCTTTTAAAAATCCTTCAGCCAGCTTTCAGGATGAAGAGGATTCCAACACTACCACGCAAGCAACGTCTACCTCTAGTCACATTTCAGTCCATATTCTTATAAACATTTGGCAACATCAAGACCTGATGGGGATCCTTCTAAATGTCAACAGTTCAGGTCACTTCAGACATAACATAAAATACAGTAAGTGAAAATATTACTTTATCAATATTTAAAAGAAGAAATACCATTTTATCAACATTTAAATGGTAGTTCCCATTAGAAACAAAATATATGTAACTCTGGTTGCCCCGACAGTAGCCCTTCTGCGGGTGCCCCTAGCAGGACTGGAGATAATATACAACACTAGAGATGTGGGCTGCTATCACCAAGAAGCCCTATGTTCATTCCCCACCTTCTGTAGACCCTCAATGGAACCCCAGCAAGATGAAATGCAGGTTCTGTGTTTTACTTGCTGCGGTGGAGAATCCTGCGTGTATCCCAAGGTGCAGGCGGGAAGTGGGTGGAGCAGGTTTCCCCCCCCCCCCCAGCTGCCCCGTCCCTCACCCCCAGCTCTCAGCCAGAAGAGCCCCCTGTCCAAGGCAATGGAATCCATTGCATCCCGGGGATGATCTACTAAGCCACTCGACAGCGCCCTGGTCAGAAAAGCACCAAGAAGTCTATCTACACTGCGGACTGTCTGCCTCAGAATCCCGTTTCCAGAGTCCTGCCTCTGGCAGAGTCTTGCAGACTTCGACTAACACTTCTTTCTGCAGGTTTTCATCTTTCACAGAGATTGGTCTGTGTGGCGAACTGGTCACGACAAGAAGTCTTCCATTTTCCTGTTCTGGCATTAGCTATGACACCTTCTTAAAGTAATAGCGAAATGAAACCTACACTTTCAATGAGCAGTTTGTGATGATTCTGTAGGGCAGAATTAATACTACAGAAGGGAAGAAATGATTATTATACTTTAAGGGAAGAATAGCAGTGACATTAATCAGAAAATGGGCCAAGTGTGACAGCGCATGCCTACAGCTCTAATGGGCAATGCCAAGTGTGACAGCGCATGCCTACAGTTCCAATGGTCAGGAGACTACAGCAGAAGGACAGGCTTGAAGTCACCTGGCTACACAGCAAATTCCAGTCAGTCAGGACTAATACAGCGAGACTCTCTCTCAAAAACTCAAAGAGCAAAAATAAAACTTAAATGGGGTTGGGGGATTAGAATGCCTGTCATGTGAGCAAAAGGACTGGAGTGAGGATCCACAGATTCCACATTAAAAATGCCAGATTGGCAGGAAAGTCACCGAAATTCCAGTCTCAGAAGGAGACTTTGAGAATTCCTGCAGCAAGTTGGACAAACTCTTGAGTCTGATTAGAGAGACTCTTTCTCAGAGAAGTAAGGTGGAAGAGCGACTGAGGGTGATGGCTGACGTCAACCTTGGACCTCTGCAAGCATACCACGCATGCACACACGCACATGCACACACACACATATGTACTGGGAATAAATAAAAGAAATGTAGAAACATATCAGTGAGGTGTAGGGTGGTGCCGTGGGGATCCCACCAGAGCCCCTCACTGAGCACAGGGGAAAGGCTCCAACTTGAACAAGCTCTGGGAAAGTCCTGCCGAGTCCTTCCGTTTCCAGAACATTCCGCAAAACATGACTTGGACAGCAAGAGCTTTTCTTCTGTTCCCTTAATATAAATCATTTTAGGGACTGTCCCAACCCGACGTGCCGCAGAGAGTTCATAAGACGCAGGCTTTGACTCTGTGGCTTGGCCATGTATGTTTTAAAATTTTCTGGAATGCACCAGGGAGGCAAACTGCTTGACAAAGACACTATAAATATCCGAATAAATAAATACATACAAACATCTGGAACCCTGATTAAGCACCAAAGTTGTATTATTTGGGGGAAGAAAGGGGAGTAAAAGGGAAAAAAAAGCACTGAGTAATATTTATTTTTTATGGAAAAAAATGTCTTAGTCTTCGCTTATGATAAAGCCCCACAATACGAAAAACACACATTCAGAAAGCTCAAGTTCCACCACGAGTGAGTGAAGGATTCTTCCTGTGGCTGCTTCTCCAGCAAAGAAATAACTTAGATTTTTATGAGGCGCTGAGACTTCACTAAACTCACTCCTTAAATTGCCAGAGGTGAGGCTGGAGAGATGGCTGAGAGGTTAAAACCTTTGTCTCACATACAAAAGGACCTGAGTTCAGATCCCCAGGTCTCACATTAAAAAAAAAAAAAAAAAAAAAAAAAAAATGGCCAGTGCATTCTGCATGCCCTCTGTGAGCTGCTTGCTTGGTGCTGGCTAGAGCCTGGCTGTCACTGCCTGCTTCCCCCCTGGCAGAAGCGTGGTCTGCTACGTCATCCTTCTCTTTGGCCCTGTGGCATTTATGTTGAATGGAGCTCATAAACTGAATGGCTCTGAATGGGTGGGCATGATATACAGAATGGATTCTGGAAGGGGGGGGGTAAGATTTGAATTTTTTTCCTTTTCTTTGTGGCACTGATAGACATAATGCAACACTTACTATATCAACCAGTTTCAACTGCCTAAATCAGTGGCATGAAACGCCCAAGTCAAAGCACAACAGAGGTGTGTGGCCGTCACTCACATCCAACACTGTATTCCATCAACACCTGATTCTTCCTTGTCCCCTTCTAGCCCTGGTTCCATTCTGCTTTCTGTGCATATGACTTGGACACTTAAGAACCTCGTGAGTAGAATCATACATCATTCCTTTCACTGATTGGCTTATCCCACTTTACACAATGTCTCGGACATCATGCACATAGTAGTAAAGGCCAGGGTTTTAGTCCGCGTAGCATTCCACTGTGTGTCTGGACCACATTCCGCTTTTATCCATTTATCCGTCATCGGACATGTGGCTTGCTTGGACCTTTTGTCTGTCGTAAATAATATTTCTGGGATCACAGGTGCACCGATTATCAGAGTCTCTACTTCCAGCTCTTTTGGGAGTGTTTACCCAGAAGTGGAATTAATAGTCCTGTAATCAGTGCGTGTTCTGTCCATAGAGGGCCTGTTGTACTTTCCTGCTGTGACTGAACGATTCCGCTACCATAACCAACTATGTATGAGGGTCTCAGTTGCTCCACACTCCCACCACTAGCCCTTGTTATTTTCTGGCTTCTGTCAGGGGCTTCTTCCTGGGTATGAAGTGGTCAATCCTTTCTTTAGTTAGTTGGTGACTCCAGGCAGCTCTGAGTCATCAGTGCCTGGGAGAACCAGTCCCGGGTGCAGTAAAGCACCACGGTCCCCAGAAACACATGCCTAGGGGGTTCTGGGGTCCGGCATCCGGAGTGCAGGTCTCCTTGTGATTGGCTCCCTCGTCACCGTCCTTTCCAGCTGTACGCTTGGAAATCAGATCAAACCCAACCTGTGTTTCCCTTTGTTGAGTTTTTCAACCCCTTTCCTGTCAAAAGAACAGGTTCAGCCTAAGAGGTCTTTTTCAAGTAGTCAATTAATTTCAGTGGCATGCAGCCCACTTGAATGCTGTTTCGTGTTGGCAGTTCCGATGAATGGATATTACAATCGCCGGCATCTCGGCCTGACACTACACGCCATGCCGACTTGGGAGAGTCTTGAAAAGTGATAATGTCCGGGAAGATGAGGAGGAGAAACACCCAGGGCGTATTTTCTTATTTGTATTTATAAGATGCCCGTGGGGTGCTGGCCGAGCCCTGTGGTAGTTTACAAGGCTAGAAGCATTCGGAGGAAGATAAGGCCCGGAGGCGGATGCAGCCCCCGGGCCCTGCAGAGCTGGGCAGGTGGCTAATCGGCAGCTGTGGCTGGTGATACGCCCTCCATCGCCAGCAAAGGGTTTTTTTTTTTTTTTTTTCTTCTTTCCTCCTTAAACTCACCATTTCCTGGAAGAATGCAGTCTATTTTTAATGACTTTATTGATTTGATGATTGGGTTACAAGACACTTTATTTACTGCCGAAGCGTTTCATTCCTGTCAGCACTTTAGTGTGCATAAATCTACGTTTTTGGCACTGCTTTGATAGACTGTAAAACTGCTTATATTTGCAGGAAAATTCCTTTTGCCACGGTATGTTTATGTTAGGCGCGGTGTGACTTCTCTCCCCCTCTGGAGATCCTTTTACGTTGGAGGTTAGCTGAGAACTAGACATGCTGAGCCGGTAGACTGAGGCCTAGACCAAAATGAGGGTTCACATTCAAGGGACCCCAGGGGGTTCACAGCAGCTGAAGGGACTGCAGAAACTGATTGCAAATTCCCAAGGTGAGTCCTTTAATGAATGATGGTTTTTGCAGTTGTGTGGACTTTACAGTGTTTTCTTTAACGCAGATATGTATATGTACTTTTTTAAAGAGTATATCACACACACGGCGAATACGTAGTGTCTCTTATATTCACTGCCAGTTATAATGTGAGTTCAGCATTTTATAGTCAAGAAGAACTGTTAATTAGGGGACTTTATTTTCTGTTGCTCAGTGTATAAATGGATTTAAAATATGTTTTTGCCATAAAAGGTCTCCATGAAATTTAACCTTTTAATGAAAATGATATCATATCTTGATGTATTTTACAAAATTTCACTTTGAGGGATGAGCTGAGATGCGCACGTGCACCCCCCCCCCGTGTGTGTGTGTGTGTGTGTGTGTGTGTGTGTGTTGTGTGTGTGTATGTGTGTACATCAAAAAAGTTGTGAAGCTTTCTTTCCCTTTCCACAACATTTCATAGTACCTATATTCTTTAATGAGGAGAAATATACTTTTTATTGTTGTTGTTCATTTACTTTTGGAGCTAAGGATAGAACCCAACATGAACCTCACAATGCATCTGAAGAGAATATTCTTTTTATGTATCTGCTGTGATTGGCCACAACCCACATCAATTAAGCCAGTCTAAGACCCTCTCAAAAGAAAGGCAGTACATTATGGAGGCTACCATGTGATCCAGGTGAATCATCTGCTACCTCATGCCCTAGAACCCCGTCTAAGCCACTTCTAAGATCTCTATCTCACATTCAAATAAACAACGAAGCACAAATATCCTGCTTTTTTTTTCCCGTGAACTGATGAAGCGCTCATAGTGCTGGTGTAGGCAGAACGCCAGCAAATCCGAGCTAGAGCTTCGCCTTGATTCTTTCTCCATGGGAAGAAATGAACTCGCAGGAAGGTAATAGAGTCCTTGTGAGCAATGTGATTAAAGGACTTCGGGAATTATCAGCTGAACTCGCAGTGGATCTATGGGTCTACATGAGCTGTGTCATAATGGGCGTTTAATTTGAAAGAGCCTAGTTGATAAGGTAGGTGCAGGCAGCCAAAAAACATCCAACGGGTTTTTGCTGGATTGACAAGTTGTACAGATCAAGGCTTTTCTAGCGGGCAATCATTTCCTCCTAGGGAATTGGCCCCAGCTTCTTTTCCTGGGGTAGAAGGTGGTTCTGCCACTGGAGTCTTTGCTCTGCTGAATGAATAAACTTTTTTTTCAAGTAGGCGTGGTCAGCTGTCCAGCTCGCTACTTGTGCAGATGGGAAGAAAAAGGATTGCCTAGCTCTGTGTTCAGAGACTTGCAAACGCCCCGTGGGCACAGGAGCAGCTGAACACATCATGAATCATGCAGTTGAGCAGTCTGCTAAGTGAGGGAGAGAAGAATATCACGCACAGAGGTTTGATGTCTTTTTATGGGAGAACAAAGGAGTTTCGATTCTTTCACATTGAGTTCAGCCAAGCCATTGTGTGGCAAAAGAGGTTTAATGAATCATTGTTTAACTAAGAGCCTGCCTGGTATTTGACCATTACACAGCCCTTGGTGTGTACAGAGTTTTCCTCTGACAGACTCTTACTTGACTCTGATTAATTGGCATCGACTTGTTATTTAATTGCCTCTGCAGAAATCTTAAGAACAGTTTGTGTTCTGATTAAGTTGTTCGATGTTATAACATACAGTGGGGTTAGCAAGGTCATCTTAGTCCTTAGAATGTCTTGCCACCAACAGGCAACTTCTCTGGTTGGTCAAAACCTGATGGAAGTTCCTACGAGTAGCAGAAGCTTAGAGTCCAAATGGTATTTTTTTTTTTCTTAAAACCTAAAAATGCTTGGGCAATTCAAAATTGTAGTGTAAGCCTGTCAAGAGCTCTAGTTTTGTTTGTGTGCTGCATGTGTGCGCTTGCATGTTTGTATGAGGTGCGTGTAGAGGCCACCATCAGATGTCAGGTGCTTTCCGCTTTGTATTTTACCGTGTAAGAGGATCTAGAGAAGGGGAGAGCGGTCACAGCTGGAGCTCACTGATCAGCTAGACTCGCTGACTAGTGAGCACTGGGGATCCCGTGTATGTCTACCCAATGTGCTGGGATTATAGACACATGCCACCTTGCCTGGTATTTTGCATGAACATTGGGGACCAGATCTCAGGTATTCATGATTGCCCGGCAAGCCTTTTACCTTTTACCTCTCCCCAGTCCTGCCAAGCATTCCTTAGTTGGAATTCACTAGAGACTATCAATTGGCCTGTATTAAATTCTCTAAGCAAGAGTCTTAGAGGCTGTCCTGCTTGCTGTAGAAACCTTCTACATTCGCACCCATCCCAGACATCCAGAAGGACTAATCCACCAGCTGGACACCCTGAAAGTTAAAAGGGGAAGGCTGGTGGGCTTGTGTGGGCTTCTGATTTGGGAGCTGCAGTCGCTGGAGAATATGAGCAGAGCGAGAGGGATGGAAGACCATCCTTGTGAGACTGAGTTAGGACCTTGGCAGATAAGGGGGGGGGCGTTGCTTGAACTCAGAGAATGAACAGGGTAGCAAGAAGGGGAAGAGTCAGTTATTTATTTTAAGGCGCCCTGTCCTTTAGCCAGTATACATGAAAAAAAAAATCTTGAAAGGAGGTTACTAAGATATGGCAGGAAAAGGCAAGAGCCGCAGCTTCCGTTAACCAGATGAGTTCTTAAACTCAGCCAGAAATGCCACCATGGAAAAAGAGAACGGGGCGGAACTGGAAAGGACCCCAGACTTGGGGGCATGGTGTTTGAACAGGACACGATTCCCTGCAAGAACTAGACGGTTCGACAGAGGACAGAGCGATAACACGCCCCCTGAAGTTGTGGTGACTGACCTGATCGTTGCGGTCGTTAAACCACTCACAGGACTGTGTCCCTTTGTGACCGCTTTTGTCTGGATGGACTTCTAAGAGAAATAGTGTAGGGGTTGCAAACGACCGTCCGGCCACTCTTGAAAGATCTGCTTGACCAACAGCTTTAGAAAAAGCGACAGACCGAGGTGTAGACCTCCGCATTCTCAGCCTAGCCAGCTGCGTAACATCTGTTGGCGGTTCCCAGATAGTGAAGTGATGTGCTGGAGATAGAACTGGAGATCAGATCTGGGTGTTGGTTGAGCCACTTCCAGGACACCTTTGGCTGCTTTACATAGGGTGGGTAGTGGCAGGGCCCATTGTCTTCAGGTTGGGTCACATTCTCACACCGAATGTTTGGCTGTCCTATTTTTGAGCATTACATATCCTCTTATGTATACTGGAGATGCAACGAGCTGATGTTGCATGCCCCATGGTAATTGCTATTCCAGGTAATCTCAGCTACCGAGTCACGTGCTGGCCTTTGCTTAGACAGATGCTTTCCACGGCTGACACCCGTCTTCATGGGAATTCGTTCCTGAGGCCACACAGGTGGGGGGAGAGTGGGTGTCTTCCAGACCTTTGTTAATATGCATTCTTCTGGAAATGATTCGTGAGCATTTGGCCATGAATGTTCACGTTTGGACAAGACTTGCCAATAAGAGGGAAAAAGTCTGCTTGCACACACAGTGGGTTATTCCCAGACAGGAGAGAGGGTCAAGTCGGGGGTCGGGGACTTCGTTTTCTCGAAGCATCAGAAGTCCTTAGCTGGGTCTTGCAGCCACCCCACTTCCTCTGGCCCAACGCTTTACAAGTGTCCTGAGTGTTTCCCGTGGGGAGACCCCCAGAGCTTGGCAAAGCACCTGCTCTGAGCATCCCAGATCTTCCACAGACAACCTGGTGGTTTATCCTTGAGATCCATAGTGGCCTTCGATCTTCTTCCTTCCTCCCTCTCTTTTTTCTTCTGAATGCTTAGAAAATATAAAGTGATGATTACTGGTGGCGACACAGTGTGTTACGGCTACTGCAGCACAATGAGGCAATGGGAGGCCTCCATTCTTCTGGCCATCAACAGTTAGATTGGCAGCGGGTCACACAGCAAGCCCCTCAGGCTCCTGAACCCTCCGGATCAGTGCCACCTTTGATCACACCTACGCCCGCCTATGTTCCTGTGCTCACTTAAGAGATTCTTTCAGCCGGCAGTAATGAAGGCCGTTCATTTTGATGTGGAATTATTTTAAATGCTTTCCTTCAATTAGGGTTAGCCAAGAGAGGACTTCCTGAAACTTCCATCCAGGAGTCAAAGTATTTAGCATCCAGCGCAGCAGGCCTCAGCCAATCAGAAGGAACCAGGACCATTCCTCCCAGTGTAACGCCTACCCAGCTGTCACCTACTGGTTCATTATGGACTTATTAGTAGGTATTTAATAGAACTTGCAGCTTGGTGTCAAGGATGTGTTGACATGTACACACCTTTCTGAACCTCTAAATACTGGGTGTGAGTCCTAGCTTGGCTATTAAACAGCTTGAAGTTCATTTCCTTGAGTTAATGTTTAAGTGTCAAGTCCCTGCTGCCTCATCTGGGAATGGGGACAGCACTTCTGTCACAGTATGGGGGACAGTGTGTGTTTCTTGTGCCCAACATAGCTTCTGCGTGCGGTAGTTCGATAGAAACCAAGTACGAGTGAGCTCAGTGGCCATGGCAAAGTCTTGCTCAGGTGCTGCGTGGCGGCGAGGGGGCTGAGTGACGTGGATTGGCATCTGTCACACAGAGGCCCAGGCGGGCTTGGTCTCCTGGCCCTCGCTTTATGGCGTCTACCACCCTGTCTCCAGCCTGCCCCAAGGCGTGGCATATTGCCTCCTCACCCTTCACTGTACTTCTCCTTTAACAAACATGACTTTGAAGACGGGGATCAGACCTTTTCTCTCTTAAGGGAGATCTTCCTCAGACACCCTCTCAAAGCTTCATCTCCCCATTGCTGTTCTGTGTTCAAGTCCTTGGGCACACCTGAAGTTTTGCCTTTTTACATTCATCAGGGAGATGCATGTCTATTTCGTCCTTGGTCACCTCTGAGTCCTAATGGGTGTCTCTCCGGCTGGACAAATTCTGTACCCACTGTCAACCTGGGCTTCGTCCCCCTTGTAGACTCTGGCCACAGCCTCTTCGTGAACGGGCATTGGAATGTCCATGGCTGACTGTTGTAACCTTTTTCCAGTTGATGGACCTGTATTGCAGCTTCTTTGTTTTGCATTGTCCAGGCTTTCTTTTTTATTTTGTGTATATGTGTGGGCACGCGCACATGCATGTGTGCACATGCATGTGTGTATCCGCATGCTATGTGTGCCTGCATGCATTGTGTGCGATGTGTTTGCACGAGTACACACATATGCTATGGAGCCTGTGTGGAAGTAGAAGCACAGTTTTGGAAAGTGAGCGTCCATCTTCTGCCTTTTAGAGGCAGGGTCTCTCCCCGCAGCGTAGTGAAGGCTGCGTGTTGTGCGAGTTTCGGTCTGATTCTCCTGCCCGTCTCCAGCTCATGTGGGCGTGTGGAGGGGACCCACCACAGCTGGCTTTTCTTTCTTTGTTTTTTTCAAAAGTGGCTTCTAGGAATTGAACCTAGTCGTCAGACTTGTGCACTGAGCCGTGGCCCCGCTCCGGCAGTCTTTCTTCTTTCTCCTGCGTGGACGGACGTGTTCTCACGTGATGTCTCACCGTCGATACTGTCTTTATTTGCAGACAGTGGTCTGTCCCTATCTGTACCTTCATTTTCCAGAATTTTCAATTACCCAGCAACAGTGGTCAGAATACATTAATGTTGTGACTTTCGTTTTTCAAAAATATTTATTTATGAGAGAAGAAAGGTGCAGAGAGATAGAGAGGGAGAGAGAGAGAGAGGAGAGGAGAGAGAGAGAGAGAGAGAGAAATCGTGTATGCATGCGTTCCATGGCTCTCAGGTGAAGGTCAGAGAATAACTTTCAGAAATTAGTTCTCTCCTTCCACCGTGTGGGCCTCCAGGGATCCAACTCAGGACTCCCAGGTTTTCGATTGGCTGGGCGCCTTCCCCTCCACTGAGCTATATCTACGCCTGTTGTGACTCTTTCGGGAGTGAAAGAGAAAGTATATTCATATAGCATGTATTAGATATGGTTATAATTTTTCTATTTTTATTAATTACTGTTTGTGAGTGTGGTGGGGAGGGGGATACATGCCCCCGCAGGTGTGCATGTGTGTGAAGGTACGAGGTTATCTTCCTCTGTTGCTCTCTGGTTTTTTTGTTGTTGTGATGTTGTTACACTGACTCTGGAGTCCACCATCTGAGCTAGACCTGCTGACCAGCAAGTCTCAGAGACCTTCTGGTGCCGGGGTCACAGGTGCCTGCCACCGTGCCCAGCTTTGTGTTGGGAACGGGGTGGTCTGCATAGCGAACTCCAGTCCTTACGCTTGCAAAGCAAGCACATTTATCGCCTTCCAGAAGTCTCCCCAGCCTCCCTGCCCTGCCATGTGGGTTTTCCATAGTGAGTTCTCATGCACACAGATATTCTCCCTAGTCAGTGAACAACCAGGAACGACTACAAAGAGCATCTTGTGAGTTAGGCAAAGAAGAGTTGAAGTATCGACCTTCAACACGGTAGAATTTGAAACCACCTTTTGTCTTAAAGACATTGGGATTTTTTTTAATGCTTGATAGTAAATATTTTAAGTTTTTGTGTATCTTAAACTCATTTCACATATTGTCTTTTTTTGAAGTACTGCTAAATTCACATAGAATGCAAGCTAAATCAGCAGTATAACCATTGTATAATGTATAAATTAATTTGAAACGGGGACATTGGGATTTTTATCTGGCCTTGTATGGATATTCCTTCCTCACAGCTTCTAGGTAGAGGAAGAAAGTGAGAAAATTCACAGAAGAGGAAAGGGCAACAGACTTCAGAAAGTAATTTGATTCAATCCGTCATGTGATATAATAAAGCCCAAAGTGGCTATTTCGAATATGGCTTTGTCATATAAATACGGCAAGGGATCGCTGACTTAGAAAGCACATTGTAATTGTGCTAGAAAGGCATCGTGTCACGGTACTGTCGGGATCCAAATCCACTGCCGGCCTGGCTGGAGCACCATGCCTGGCGCATCCCTTAGTCTGCCCATGGCTCCCCCCAGTCCCTTCATCCTGCATGATGTGTCCTGTCTTTTCCTGGTTTCGTGGATTGGCGGTCTTCAGAGGGCCCACCTGAAGGACTTGACAGCCTGCCCCTTTCAGTGAGCCAACTGTACCTAGTACTGTGGGTTCTGAAGAGCCACACAGCTACCCGAAGCCTGTATAGCTAAAGAAGTCGGTAGCAAGTTCTTAAGAGCTTCGTTTGTTAAAAAGAATTTCAAGAACCTCAACAGGTGGAGCCAAGCGGGGATCAAGTCCCTTTCTAACGGGTGAGTAGAGCAGATAATAGTGAAAGCTTTCCAGAATAAGGATTCGAAGCCAGGAGGAACGAAGGAGAGGCTAGGTGAGGCTGGCACCTGCTTCCATTTCTTCTCACGGTTTCTAAAACTTGATAGAATTGATAAGACAAATAAGTAGTGATGCAAATGAGGTTATTTTTAATGAAAAAATTAAGACATGCTGGTAATTAGGTAGATCAAGATAAGCCCAAAATACCTTTCATGTCTTCGTGCCGGGTGCTTAGGCATAGTTCTGGGGCGCAGTTTAAGAAGTCAGGTGTGGGTGGTCACAGGTAGCTTTCAAAGGATTCTGTTTGCTTTATCCTTGTTCAGTGTCAGATGCGTTGGGAGCTAGCTTGTGTCTGAGGAAGGTCAGAGAGACCCAGAGATCTAAAGATGTTCAAAGAAACAGGAAAGAAAGGAAATGGCACAAAGTTCAGGAAGGTAACTAGAGAAAGGCGAGAGGCTCCGAGACCTCTGGTCCTTGGACACGACAGCCAGAGCCGGCAAGGAGTGATGGCCGGCATTGTCCTGAAGGAGGTTCATGCGGCTTCTCTCCCCCGGGGGCGGAAACCCCAGGAGACTTGGCAGACAGATGGCATCCATGCCTTACAGAGCGCTGTACCCTTGCGAGTGAGCATGGTTTATCTCTCCCACCGCACTCTGGTCTTCACCTGCAGAAACCTCCATCAGAAACCATTTCTGTATGACTGTCCAATGGGGGGGGGACTTCTGCTGGGCGGGGAATAGGTCAGGCAACTCCATAGCAGGACAAGATATCTGGAGTTGGGTATGCCTGGCCCCCACTTCCTACCCTGCCTTGTGAAATTCTTTAGTAGAATCTACAGAACCTGTCTTGCACGTAGATGTGTGTGATGTGTGTAAGTGTGTAAATGTGTTCTTGTGTATGTGGGTGTCTGTGTGTGTGTGTGTAAGCTCAAGGTTGACATGGTATGTCTTTCTCAATCCCTCTTCACCTTGTTTTCTGAGTCACGGTCTCATTTTAACCCAGATCTCACCTATCAGCTAGTCCAGGCTGCGCATCTCATCTCGGCCTCGGAATGCAGAACGTTTACATGGACACTGGAGATCTTAACTCTACCGAGGCCTTTATCCCCCCAACCACGTCCCTGGCCCCAGAATCTCAGCATCTTCACATAATACATTTAGTAGTTCACTAGCCCTGGAAAAATCTTTCTTAATATTGAGGGGTTCACTGAACATTCATATCTTTTTTTTTTGAGGTCAAGTGTGGCATGGCTTGTTGAAGTGTTGTTTGATGGCACTTAAAGCTATTTTTATGGCAAAGAATAGAGCCCAGAAGGAAGAACTGCTGATATATGCTCCGTCACAGGTGAACTTCAGAAGTATTAGATTAAGTGAAAGAAGCCAGATATGAGAGACCACATATGGATGGTTTTATTTATATCAAAGGAACTTACCAAAAAAAAAAATTCGTAGAAACAGAAATTACCAGAAACTGGGAATATAAAAGCCACCTTTGGGGGCAGTGGAGACGATACAAAGTCTATTAAATTTATTTTGAGCGACAAGTGCGTCATTCAGTAACGTTACTGAACTTCGGTTAAATTGTTTACCTGCAATTGGTAAATTTGATGAGATTCAAAGTATCCCTCAGTTTAAAAAGTTACCTCAGTATTTTGATATGTAACTATATATACCTTTCACAAAGAGCGATTTCAGGACTGTGGGCATGGCTCCATCGAAAGCACCGGGATGTCACTTCACGCCTCCAGCATCCGTGTAAAAAGCCACCTGTGGCAGGTACCCTTGAAATCCCAGGAGACAGAAGAACCCTGGAGCTTTGTTGGCTCGCCAGTCTAACTGAATTGGCGAACTCCAAGTTCAGCGACAGACCCTTTTCTAAAAAACAAAGTAAAAAGAGACTGAAAAAGGCACCATCGTCAACCGTTGGTCTGTATATCCACCTGTGTATCCGTGGTACACACACACACACACACACACAGAGAGAGAGAGAGAGAGAGAGAGAGAGAAGAGAGAGAGAGAGAGAGAGAGGTGTGCCCATACCATACACACAGGGGTGCACCAGTTTGGCATGAATACTTCCACATTTTAAGTTATTACTTGGTGATAAGGAAAGTTGGTTGTAGGAGAAGAGTCAGAATTTTTGATGTCACACCAATGACAAATCTGTTTTTACCATCAATTCTTAAAATATAATGCCTCACAGCTCTGTTTTTCAAAATGGAAGCTAGGTGAAATTTTTCACGATGTTTTCTCTGTGGACCAGACAGAGTCCTGGAGAGGAGCAGTTTGGGGGAGCCCTGGGTGGCCAGCTTTCCCTAACCTCACCCCATCTCATTTTTTTCTCATTCACTTTGTTTTCCTTTGCTACTTTTCTATGTGAATAATAAATTATACACACATACATTATATAAACACACATATAAACACACACATATATTACATAAGCACACATATATATTATACACACATATACGTACATACACACAATACATACATGTATATTTAGTTTGGTTTTCTCTTTCTGACTTTCATATCCTGCAGCATTGGATATCTCTGTTTAGGGTTGGGATTCTTCTTAGAAATGGGAAAATGGAATTTGTGACTCAACAGAGATGTTTTCCTAAAGTCACTTATTCATATTGCCAAGTTATCTCCCCTCACCCCGAATCTGCCTGCACACAACAGGCTAGAGTGATGTGGATTTCTTTTTCTTGTTTCTTGCATATATTCTCTGTACGTAGTAAAAATGTTTTATATAAACAACGTTTTTCAACCATGTTATGGACCTTTGAGTATAGAGTCACTCCTGCGCGCTTGATCCTTCCCTTTCTCTTCTCTTCCTAGTCTCCTTTCCCCCAATCTCTCTGTTGCTTTCCAGTCTTATATTTAGGATTTTATGTTCCTTTTCTTTTTTTTTTTCCTTTTTCGTGTGCATGCATGTGTGTGCGTGTCTTTCTCTCTGTGTGTCTGTTTATCAGACCTGAAGCGCAGCCACCATTTCCACCCAGTGTTGTTATGTGGGTCTGGGATTCAAACTCAGGTCCTTCTGCTTGAGAGACAGAGGATTAACCCCTGATCCATCTCTCCAGCCTTGGCTTTCTGCTTCTGTGCACCATCTAAGATCCTCAAATGAGAGAGTCTTTGGAGCTTTTCTCCGTTCACTTTGTGCAATTACCTCTAGTTGTACTTTTTCCAGCAGACATCTTCTTTATGGCTGAACAGAATTCTTGTGTCTAATGTCCCACTTTTCCTGTATTCATCCTCTGCTGGTGTGCTTGGCTGAGTCCATAATTTGACTGCTGTGACTAGTGAGACAATAAACCCGATGTGACAACATCTCTGTCGTATGTGTATGTTCCCTCGGAGTTCTTCGCGTAGATTTCCATGGAGCGGTATAGCCAGGGTATACCGTAGTTCAGTAAATTTTCAATTTTTCAGGTACCCTCCATACTGATTTTCACAGTAGCTGAACTAGTTTATATTCCACTGGCAGTGCATACAGATTCCGGTCTCCCAGCATCTTTGCGAGCATGGTGTTTTCTTAGTGACAGCCATTTGAAACAAAATCTCCATGTCCTCCTAATTCCCAACTCCCTGGGAGCTAAGGATGTTGAGTATTTTTATATTTTTTGTTCATTTGTACTTCATCTTTTGAGAACCATGTATTTGTTAGTAGTTCATTTGTTGATTTGAGTTATTTGGGTTTGGGAACATTTAGGGCTTTTAAAAAAGTTATATATTCTAGATACTAATCCTCTGTCAGAACATCTGTTGGAGAAAGTCTATTCAACACACAGTGCTAGGAAAGCTGAATATCCACATGGGAAAGAATAACACGAGATCCTGTCCAAACATCGATTTAAAGTAGATCGAGATCTTCGTGTGAGCCGTCGGAGGAAGACCCCAGGGGAAACACTGCAGGACGTAGGCACAGACAAGTGCAGTTGAAAAGGGTTCCGGAAGCTCAGGAAATAAATAAAGCCCAGGACGTGCAAAGGAGAGAGACCTCCGCTTCTCAGAGCAAAGGAAGCCGTCGCCAAGGTGGAGCGGCCCGGCGTGCGGGAAGGGAGACGCGTCTTCCGTTACTAAGCGGAGTCTGGTGCATCATCCCTGTGGGCTTCATGGTTGATTGGCTGCCCCCTGTGCAGAGCAGGGGATGCAGAGCAGGGGATTCAGGGGTCCCATTTTACTCAGAGGCATGCAGGAGACCTTGGGGGAAGGATTTGAACCTAAGCACCTGTACCGGGTGACATTCCGCAGCCTCAACATGCCAGAGACAGCGGCTGGGTAAGGACGCCGTGTCGCGAGGGAGAACATAGCCCCAGAGGCCATCTCTTGTGGCGGAGCCCGGGGAAGGCCACCACCAGGAAGAACATGAAGAGCCGAGACGATCGGCTCGCTGGGAGTGGGTTTGGGGGCAGAGCAAGCCGCAGAAACATTTCGGGGGTCTAGAGGGATTCCGTTTAACGTATGCAAAGCCTTTGTCACAGAAGTCTGAAAATGCACTGTGTTCTCCTGGGGCCCAGGGACTCCCCTTTACTCCTATTCTCTTGACACATTCCAGCAGGGAGTGGGGGGCGGGGGCACATGTCATTGGAATGTGGAGTCATGATGGGGGTGGGGAGGAATTCCATCATAAGGGTTTGATTTGGAGAGCCAGGAGGGAATGCCCGGAGGCTGTGAACTTGACATCACAGGGCTGATCACAAGTTAGCTGCAGAGCTGGACCAAAGTCTGCAAACATTCGCCACTGTTTCTTAAAGGGAGGAAATAATCTTCAACACTCTGGTCTCACATTTCCTAGACTTGTTGGCAAATAAGAACATAAGTTGTAGGTGATCTTTAACATGCAGTTATTGGGGTAGCTATGTGGGGTGATTTTAAAGTCAAACCATATATTCAATGCATCTGAATTTTGCCTATGGTTAAAAGCTGTAACTTTGGGGCCTGGGAGTTGACTCAGAAGGTAAAGTGCCTGCTGCCAACTTTGAGGGCCTGAGTTCAAAGCATATGTAAAAGTGGCATGGTAGTATACATCTGTAATCCCAGTGAGAGGCAGGGTCGGGAGAACCAGCAGAAGCTTGCCAGCCATCCAGCCTGGCTCGCATAGCAGTGACCAAGGAGAAGCCCTGGGCACAGAGTAGAAGGTGAGAACCGACCCCTTGGTTGTCCTCTGACCCCCCCACACACACACATCAGGGTACATGCACAGCTTCTCTGATCCTTCTTCCCCCCTTACTCATTATAACTTTCCCACTGAAGAAACAGCACGTCTTTTCATTTTGTCTTTAATATTTGTAACATGCATTTTCCTTCTTTCGGGATTGATGCCTCGAGAGGTTGAATCACGCCATGAAAATCCGTGGGAAATGAATGTCCGTGGTGATCACGGTATGCCTCGGGCCGTCTGCTTCTCGCTGACCCCCAAGATAGGCAGGGACAGCAGATGGCGTCCAGCAGCACCGTAGACCACCCCAGTTATTTATCGGAACCCCATTCATCTTTGCACAAGTGCATTTCCTCCCCAGATGGCGGCTGGGGAACCTGGGTGACAGTCATCAGCCCACATATTTTGTTTGTTTTTAAGTCCCAGTTAACATGCCTGGTGTTGTGACTGGTTTCTTTCACAAGCTTGAGCCCATTTAATCCTCAGGACAGCTCTGGAAAGGAGGTGCATGAGAGGCTGGGAAGGGTTGTCACGGCCTGCCAAGGTGTCATTAACGACGCTTCTGGAGTCTGTCCTGAGCCTGACACGGCAAGGCTGACGCCTGCTTCCTTCTGCCGTGCGCTCCCTGTGCTTCCTGGTGGCGCCCCGCGAGCACAGCAGAGACATCGGAAGCTGCAGCTGCACGTGCGAGACCCTAGAGGCCCACGCGCCCCCCAGCGTGGCTTCCAGTACATCACTGGACAATAAGTTCAGGGGCGCCTGCATCAAAATAGCCTGTGTGTCTAGTGTATGTGTGTGCACTTATGCACATGTGTGTATGTGTGTATTTGTGTGTATGAGTACATGTGTGTATGTGTAGGTATGCACTTGTGTGTGGTGTATGTGTGTGATATGTATATGCACATATGTATGTGTGCCGTATGTGGTATGTGTACATGTGTAGTGTATGTTTGTAGGGTATGTAGTATATACATGTTTGTGTATATGGACATATGAAGGGGGATGTTTATATGTGTTTGTATGTGTGTTAATATATGCATATATGTGTATGTGCATATATGTATGCATGCAGTGCATGTTTGCATGTGTTTGTATGTGCATGGATGTATGTGTTTGTGGGTGAGGTGTATTTGTTTACATGTGAATATGTGTGGTGTTTATGTATGCAAATCTATGTGTGTACTTGTGTGTGTATAAGTGTATATTATGTACATTTGTATGTGGGGTAGGTGCATATGCATTTGGATATGTGTATGTGGGGTGTATATGTGTGTGTGTTTGTGCATGTATGTGTGGAGAGTTCATGTGTTCGTGTGTTTATATGTGTGGTCAGTATGCACACGTGTATGTGCGCTTGGTTTTTTGAATGAAAACACGCACTGCCCATCCTGAGGACACATTCTGAAGCCTCAGGGACACAGCCTTTTCTTAGCGGTCACTTGATAACCATGAAGTCGCTGGTCTGAAGCGCTCCTTAGCCACTGGGGACTCTTCCCGTCTCCCTGCCCACATTTCTCTTGTCTTCCTGGAGGTCAGTTGATGAGCCTGTGCAGTCTGATGCAGTCTTTAACTGTTGGGGACCCTTCCCGGCTCCCTTCCAACATTGCTCTTGGCTTCTTGGATGCTCAACCTTGGCACCTATCTAAAATAACAACTGTTTTCCCAGAAAGTGAGGTGCAATGAACCATCCCAGGAAGAAGGAGACACTGAAGTGACTGATGCATTTAGTGAAAATAATTCTGTGCTAAAGCAAAATGAGCGTTCCAATCAGAATTGATGGATTTACTGGTCATGCATTTTTCTATCTAACCTAGCATTGGATGAGACCAAAACAAGGTCGCCTACTAGTCTCACCAGCCCAATGCGGATCCAAGACAAGGGCTGTTCAGTGGTTTTTTGTTTTTTTTTTTCCTCTTTAGGTATCTTCTTCTTCCTCTTTGCCACTGACTTTGGCTTGTTTCCCATGAATGCATAATATATTAAATACATATGCATTAAAAATATTGTTTTCATTTGTTTGCAAGTTGTTTCTCTTAAAGGGTCTGTTTGGGGAAATGAGTAATTTCTCATATCCTGTTCTTGCAGGAAGAATTTTAAATCGCTTCTCCAAAGACATCGGACATATGGATGACTTGCTTCCCCTGACATTTCTAGATTTCATCCAGGTAACGCAACGCAACAGTAATGTCAAGTTCCGAAATGTAAAACTTGCAATTCCCATTCTCCCCCACCCCAGGCCTTTCTTGGAGGGGAGGGGGAGAGGGTAGGAGTGGGGTGTGGGTTTGGCAGTGTGTAATGTTACCTTAATAAAAGGCCGTGTTTGTCAGAGAAAGGTGTGGTCACGATTGGGAGCCTAACTTGGCGTGAGTAATCCCCGCGTAGGAGCGGCGGCGCATTTGCGGCAGGGTGGGTTCGTAGCAGCTACATGCTGGTGAGCTGCTCCGTCTGCCTCCCAGGTATCTGGCGTGGATTCGCTTTGCTGTGAACACATTTCATAACCTAGAAACAATCACCTCTCACGGAAAGATAGCCCAGATTAACTAAATTATGCATTGTATTGCCACAAAGGGCAAATATTTACTGTGCCGATTTTTTTTTCCCCCTTTTGGAGGGAGGTGGGATAAACCCAGGTGTGGCTACTTACAAAGAAAAGATTAGTAATAATAAGGTGAAAATAATACTTTGCTCACAAGAACAATAGAGAGCGGTTATTGCAAATACAAAGCTTTAAAGACTGGCGTGTTTAAGCCAGTAATGGGAGCACAGGATCAAAGTCTTCTCAGAAAATGTCTCTCTCTCTCTCTTTTTTTTTTTCTAGACAGCTTTTCTTTTCACACATTGATTGCTCTGTCTTAAAAGTGTCTTTAAAAATATATACCACAGAAATGCCTTCTCTCCAGCATTTGTTCTGCCTGTGAACGGAGGTTCGAAAGCACAATGTTGGGTCATGTCTTCTGTCATCGCCTCTTTAGCTTTGTTGCTTTTGGGGTTTGATTTGTTTTGTTTTCTTCTGTTGTTTAATTCTGTCTACTTTTCAGTGAGTCAGGGCTGGGGAAATTTCCCCCCCTCCCCTGTTTATTTTGGACAAGAAACAGCTATCAAAAGCGGTTCCATTCTCAAATGCAGCTGCTGTGAGTCCACTTTCGCTGGGTGCCAACAAGTCGAAGGCAAGGAGTTGGGGTGCCTTCAGTCCGGGGTCTCTATCAGCATTGCTTCAGGACCCAAGCTTTGCTGCTCCTCTGGAGTTACTGGTAGAAAAAAAAAAAAGAGCGAAAACTCACTTAATTTGAAAAATGAGCAGTGTCTGAAACATCACGGCAAGTCTCCAGTGGTTACCAGAATTCTGTTGGTCACAGATAAGGCAGTTATGAACATCTCCCTGCAAAAGCGTCGTCTATAGCCCAAGTCTCTCTCTTTTATTTCTGTGGACAGGCATGTGCGAATGTGTTGTATGTTTGTTGTGCATACGTGTATGCAAGCATGTGTTTAAGAAGGCACTTGACTGTGTGCCTTTGGAGACCCAAGGGTGACACTGGAATCACCCTGGATTGCTCTACCTCCTTCTTGCTTTGCTCGGATTTCCCAGGCCCAGCCATCCAGAGCCAGAATTATAGGCTGCTGCCATTTCTGTCTGGCATTTTTACTTGGGATCTGGGGATTCAAACTCAGGTCCTCTTGTTTTTGAAGCAAATTTCAACCGCAGAGCCACTGCCCCAGCCTTCTGTGAAGAAGTCTCTAGACTAGCTCATAGGTGAAGTCCTCGCAAACTGACTTTGAAAGGGTGTCTTGCTGGGTGTAGGTGTGATACTCACCCATAGGGAACAGCCTTCACTTTGTTTGTTTGTTTGTTTGTTTTCCATAGATAGAATACAGATAACTTTAAGTACCTGTTTCGGCCATGATCATTAATTAACTTCAAGACCAATTTGCAAAAGTTCCATGTCTGCACTACCGTGAGCTAGGCCAAGGTTGGGTTTCCAGAACTGGCCGGCCCACTGTGCGCTTAGCTGAGTGAGCGCTGCTAATTAGAATTCCCTCATGTGTTCGGTATCACATGAAGGGAGAGAACGGATGCTTCTTGCTTTTAATAGTGAGCGTTCTCGGCAGCACTAAGAAAGAAAATTCTAGTCTCGTACTTCAGTTTAACCAGATAGACCAGGCTCTTTATTATCCACTCACAGAATCATGGTAAACTTGAACCCTTGTTGCTGCTCCTTGTTTTGATGCGTGATTAGTCATTTTCTTGAATCTACCATCCAGGTGAATCCTGATGCTATTTTCTCCCTGGAAGTAGTTTTATGTTAAGGATTATCACTCGGCTATCTTTATGATAACGCTCTGCCCCCTCCTCCCCCCCTCCCGTTTGGTTTGCAGGTGTCTTTAAAAAGGCTCCCTGTAATCCCTTGAGGAAGAAATATTTTCTCCTTTTAAAAGCAGTATTAGCTAAATATAAAAGCAGTGATCCTCGCTCTTGTCATTGATTCTTGGAGAGGCATTCCCCAACATGCACTTTTTAGATAGTTGTCAGGAGGAATCAAGTGACCTTCAGTGAACAGTTCCCCGGGCCATTCCATAGGTCTGTGTGTGCTCAGCCTTCTGCAGTGGGTTTTTGCTGGGTGCCAGGACTTTTCAAGCAAGTCTCACCGGGATCATCTCGAAGCATTTGGGGCTCGTTGCTATATTAGCGAGCCAAGATTTCCATGAAAGCCACAAAAATGAGTTTAATCTGACCTCAAAGAAAGGCCAACAAAAATCTAAATGTAAATTAATATTTTTTTTTTAAGTTGGCGAGGACTCTGTCAGAATGAAAACAACCAGTGGTGTTCTGGGACTCTTTAATGGAATCATGTAAACTTAAAATAAACACTATTATGGTAAGCACATAGAATGAAAACTAATTTTCCAAATCAAATACATTATATTCAATTCATTTTCCCCAATCAACCAAATGTTTAAAACCTGTTAGTTATAACAGCAATCTTCTGGAAATTAATTAGAAGCCTATTAGCTCTGCTAGCTGAGCCGGTGAAAAAGGTTGTTCCTTACATTTCTAAGTAGTCTCCCGAGCTGAAGTGAAGCAAGGTCAAATGACAGTCAGCAGGATCACCTGGGGGCTGGGCTTAGTCGGTGGTCCTTGTGCGTGTGCGTGTGTGTGTGTGTGTGCGTGTGCGTGTGCGTGTGCGTGTGTGTGTGTGTGTGCGTGTGCGTGCGTGTGCGTGCGTGTGCGTGTGTGTGTGTGTGTGTGCGTGTGCGTGTGTGCGTGTGTGTGTGCGCGTGTGTGCGTGTGCGCGTGTGTGCGTGTGTGTGTGTGTGCGTGCGTGCGTGTGTGTGTGTGTGCGTGCGTGCGTGTGTGTGTGTGTAGAGAAGGGCTCTCGAGTGTGTACGCACTGGGAATCATCCTGGATCGCGCTGCTCCCTTATTGCTTTGCTCTGCCTTCCCAGGCTTCAACCTTCCAGGGCTGAAATTACGGCCATTACCATGTTCGCCTGGCATTTTTGCATGGCATCTGGAGAGCGAAACTCAAGTTCAGCAAAGGCTTTTTTTTTTTTACTCTGAGCCATCTCTACTATCCCTGACTCAATCTTGTAGTGAATAGCTAATGCTTGGGAACAGCTCTCCTAACTCAGTGGTGCAGTGTTTGCTCCGCAGGCATGCGTCCCCAGCCTCTCGCTCCAACACTACCATCGTGGTTCAAATGTCCGTTGCTTCCTACCCCCTCGCTCCCCCACTCCTCTCGACTCATGCATTTGAATTCTTAGCTCGTGTTAATGTCCGAGAGGGTCTTGGCCCCTTTAAGAGGTAGAGTCTTGTTGGAAGAGGGCAGGTCATTTCCTACATTGCCTGGTGGGAAATGCAGGCTCATACAGCACATCTGGCGAGCCTTCTGGAGATTTTTAAAGAAATTAAAGATTGAAATGCCATATGACCCTATATTCCACATTTTGGAATAACCCCCACATGCAGCAAGTTTCACCTCGAAGCCACACAGCAAAGCCTGTTCATAAGCACACTGTTTACAATAGCAAAGTCATAGAAGCAAACCCAAATGTCCAACAGATGACGAGTGGATAAGGAAACCATGTACATCTATACAATGGAGTACAACTCAGCCATCAAAAATGATGAATTACTGGAATTTGCCGGGAAATGGATGTTATTAGAAACAATATATTAGTGAAGTATCCCAAACCAGAAAATTAAGCGCCGTATGTAACTCCCTAATAGGTGGCTCCTATTAACCAAACCCACCCAGCCCACCTTGAGACACTCATAGGTAAATCTATGTATTAGGGAGAAGCCAAACTCATATAGGCATCAGTAATTGCAAGGTTATGAACAGGAGGGATGGGGTTGGAGGGCCACACCAGAAACAAGGAGAGAAGTGGACCATGTTATATAAGAGAAAATAAAGCCAATCCATCAAGAATGCAATAAGTAATGTGACACCGGTTTTAGTTCACTGACTTCGTTCTGTCCTGATCATTTACAATAAGGGGTTATGATCCACCAGAAGGGAGGGATATAGTCTGGCAGATAAAAAGTAACCATTTTGCAAATGGGTGATTGACCCCTGCCTCACGGAGGTCCTACTTTTTACATCTATCCTTGAATGTCTCTTATAATAAGACCCGATTTTAACAGTTTTTGTCTCTGGCCAGGGGGTGACATACAGTGCCCAGCAGGATGGAGTGAAGGGCACTGCAAGAGCAGCAAAACTGCAAAGAAACAACAAACCACAATCCAGAACTTCAGAGACTCTATATCAACCACCTAGAACTAGGCCAGACTAATCTCCCCCCATCCTGAAGCTCAGGGAAATTTGCGGAAGAGGGGGCGGTAAGATGTAAGAGAAAAAGGATGGGAGGAGCAATGATTTGCAAGATACTCCACACATGTTGGCCGAAGCAATCATATGGACTTTGCATGCCCTGCGCAATGTCAAACACACTATTGACCTCATAAAGTCTAGCATCTGCTAAAGGCACCAAGATCCTTGGAGGCAAGGATTGACAGCCACAGTAGTTTTTCCTATTGCTAAGGGATCACGGGAAGGGTTCAGGGAAATGCCGCTGGGTCCTTGAATGTCACGAGAGGAGGCCCAGAGGAGAGTCAGGCATGCACAAGAAAGGACTCTCTGGGAATTGGGGCGGAAGGCACTGGGGGATGGGGACGGAGGGGTGAGGGGAGGGGGAGCAGGGGGTTCGGGGGGAGGAGGAGGGAGGGAGGGAACTGGTGTACCTATTAAGTTTGTATGAGCTGAAATAATAATAAAAATGTATAATAAAAAAGAAGAAAATAAAAGAAAGTCTTGTTTTGGAAAAAAAAAAAAGAAAAATGAAAAGAACTTTTCAAAAATTCTATAAAATGTCAAATGCAGCAAAGCAAGCAATATATATGAATCAACTGTTCCAATACATAGCGATAGCAAGTGGGAAACAGTTAATACAGTCTCATGAACAGAATCAGAGCAGATTGAGAATAAATGTGACCCAAAAATTTCGAGCTGTTTATACTGAAAACTACAAAACATCTCTGAGAAAGCACACAGATAATGCCATGTTTGGTCCAAGTCAATTACTGAAAGACTGAATCAGTTCATTAATGAAAAACAAAAATCAGAAATCAGTAGCCTTTAAAAAAGAAATCATTGGGGCTGGAGAGGTGGTTCAGGGGTTAAGCCTTTGCCTTGCAGACAGAAGGTCCTGAGTTTGAATCCTAGACCCCACGTATAGACGCCAGCGGAAGCCAGGGCAGCCTGCGTTTCAGGTCCTGGTAGGGCAGAGCCTGTGAATCCCGGGGCAGAATAAACAAGGAGAAGGTGGAGGCGGTCCATGGTGGTTCCCGAATTTGTCCGTATTTCTACATACACACACACACACACACACACACACACACACACACACACACACACGAATATATGCACAATTGAATAAAAAAAAACTGGAAAAAAGAAATCATTGACAAGGCCGTTTTAAAATTAAAGGCTGAGAATTCATGAAATGACAATAAAGTTAGAGGACCTAAATGGCTGGGCTTCAAGTCTGTCCAAAATGAGCAACACTAAAATGCTGTGCTATCCACGAGGAAACAAACAGATCTAATCTGTGGATCAGCCAGCCAAAATGTCAAGATAACTTAATGCATGCAAGTCCTTTTATCAGACAGGGATTGGATGACTAGGGGAAAATAGACCTTAACTACTTCATCGACATTAAAGCCACTCACCAAAAGCTACCACAAAGAACATTAAAAAAAAAAGAAAACCGCAAATTGAAAGGGAAGTCTCACAAAGAACTATTATAGAATTATATGTACACTTTCCGATCAGACAGGAGTTTTAAAAACTCAGAAAAATCAACAAGAGATTGGAACTACTAAAGCTTTGACCAAGATACAGGTACAAAATAGCTCAATGCCATTAATAAACATGGAAACAAAAGTTACAAGTCCAGCAAGATCAGCCAAAAGGCTGAAGTCCACAGGATGCTAAACGCTAACAAGAGGAGCACAACTGGAGATCTTGTATTTACTAATAAGAGTGAAAAATGGGTCAACTCAAGACACTCCACTCAAGGCAGGACTACTGCACCTAGGACTCACTACAGTGAGACTTGTCCTTATCAGATCTGCATAATGACTGACACACCACCATGCCTCATAGACTACCTAGGAACTCAGAAAGTTAAGAACATACAGTAGAAACCTTTGGGTCTCAAGCTGGATGAGTGATGGGAAATGCCCCTACCAGTAGGATGGCCCAAACTGGGGCAACTTGATACAGAAGCCTGAACTTCCACTAGAATAGACAAGCCAGAGTGAACTCTGGGGTCCATAGAAGGGAAAGGGATGGGAGGGAGGGAAGCAGAGATGAATACTCAAGATGCTTGTAAAAGTAGAAAAATAAAATAAAATTTTAAAAAATGGGTCAAACCATGGTAATTTTTTTTTAAAAAAAAATAAGCATATACTTAACTTATTAACACGGATATTTCATTCTGAGATATGTTAATCAAAAGGAATGAAAATATACAGGTTCATAAATATTTGTACAAGAAGGTTCATTCCCCTACCTGGTAACAACTCAAATGCACCTACAGAACAGACAAATAATACGTGGTATCTCTCCAGTGGAGAGATAAAGAGGAAGGAAGGGGAAAGACACACAAAGGAGAGAAAAAAAATGAATGAATGAGCAAAATGAACTGTGGAAACATTCATGAAACTCAAAAACATTATTGTGAGCAAAAGAATCTAGCCACAGAAATATGCACATTGCACAAGAATAGGAAGCTGACTTTCTGTCAGCAATTCTGGAAGAGGTACGGGGCTTTGGACACTGACTGCAGATCTTGTGGGTGATGGAAATATTCTACTATCATTGACACCAGAGTTGGCTTAGATGTACATGATCGTTAAAATTTACCAACTGAAAACAAAACACATTTTATTCTAGGCAAATCACATCTTGCTGAGAATACTGGCTGGGTGTATCTGGTGCGTTAGCTCAGTGGCAAGCCACCTGCTTGCTGGCAAAGGTAGCTAACCCTAAAATCTAAGCTAAACTAAAAACCTAGAAAACCTCAGCCAGCTCCCTGGAAGTTTATAGGTGTAAGGAGACAACTGACTTCTCCGAGTTGCTTCCACTAGCATGTCATGACACGTGTATGCATGCATTCTTTCTCTCGCTCTCCTCCCATGCATAAATTAATTAATTAAAAATACTGATGGGGTATAAAAGGACTAATGCCACCAGAACTCCATTCCCATCCTTCTGGTCACATACAGGCATGTGTCAGATAGCAAACACACACAGTCACGATGCCAAGAGACGCCACCTTGGATGCACCAAAAGGAGGAACGTGAGGCTGAACAATCGCCCGCTCTATGCCTCCAAACCAACGTGGCTCCTGACGGGGGACAGGCCTCCCCCATGAGCTGAACTATCCACTTTAAGACTAGAGATGTTGCGGGGAATCCTCTAGAATAATTTCTCAGACAACAATCCAGGTGGAAGAGAGACAATTATTCAGCGGCAGGCTAGAGTGGAGATCATGCTCTGAGGATTCCAACCCCAAGTTCTGCTTGTCTTACACTTCATACTAAAGCGGGGCCAAGGCGGAGCAAGCAAAGCGGGACTTTCTAGAACCAGATGCAATAGTTAAGCAAGGACAGGCTGATGGAAGATGGACCCAAAGCCTTGTGCGGGGGGAGGGAGGGTCTTCAAAATTTCTTCACTTGATTACCTTTGGGATTTCAGTAATTTTTCCATCCTAACATATTTAGCAGTAACTTAACAGTTTACATTCTTCTACTTCAAACTCAGGTGGCACTCAACGATAGGGTACAAAAGGACTAATACCACTAGAATTCCATTCCCGTTCCTCTGGCCACATGCAGGAAAATGAGCAAACACAACAGTCACAATGCCAAGAGATGCTACCTTGGGTGCACCAGAAGGAGGCGGGTGAGGTTCATCAGTGAACCAGAGAAGGGACTGCGAGAAACAAGCTGCGAGACTCAGAAGCCGGAGAAAACCAGGAGACCACACTGATGGCACTGCATCAAGTTCCAGAACAAATACGAGGGACACCTCCCAGATAGGAAACAGAAACTGCAAGATCTTAATAAAGCAGAGGCAAGCTTGCAGCCCCAACCCTTTATTATTAGTGATGTAAAAATTTGCTAGTCATGTAGTCAAACACAAATGCAGGTCTGGCAAGGTGATTTGGTAATGATGCTGGCCACCAAGACGGATGATCTTAGTATGGTCCCTGGAATTCACATGGTGAAGGAGAAAATGGACTCCTGAAAATTGTTCTCTGACCTCCATGCATACACCATGGTGCATCCACGTGGGAACACACATGCATGCGCGTGTGTACACACACACACATACACACACACACACACACACACACACATACACACACACACATACACACACACACACGATAGATAAATATTATAGATAGGTGGACAGATGATAGATAGATGATAGACAGACAGAATGAAAAAGAGTTAGAATGTACCTAGAATACCATATGGAGGTCCTCGTCTAAGTAAATATTTAGCCATTTTTCTCTCCTGAGTAGCAACTGTCTACTTTTAAGGTTACTAAGGACATACCATGTCAAGGGAAGAGTGGGCGGTGAATGGCCACTATTGTCTGGCCATGGACACCATCCAATAACGTCAGAATGCCAAGCTCTGTGCTCTCTGTAGAATACCAGGCTTGATTAAAAAAAAAGAAAGAAAAAAAACGGGATCCTTCATTTCTGTTCTTTAGGTCTTAATTAGCGTCTTGATAAAGTACAGCCATTATCGCTGGAGCACACACGCCAGGACAAATTGGAACAGTGGTCGCCAGCCTGGATCCCTCGTGACCACCACCACCTTGCAAGGTGTGCTAACTATCTCACTGGCAGAAACCCAACCATCTCCTCCTCCATTAAAAAGAAGAAGGTCCCGGATTGTAGGCAGGGGGCTGCCTGAATCCTATCGCTCAATCACAGAACCCCCCGGGTCAAGTGTTGGTCAGTACTCCCAGGAAGCCTACCATCAGCTCGCCTGTCGACAACACAGGGACCTGTTTCGGCCTGGCAGCTGGCACAAAGCGTTATCTCCAAGACTGGCATGTTCGCAGACAGTTCCCTCCTGGCCAAATGCAGGGACTTAGAACTCTTTGGTTGGATCTGGGCGGCGCAAAAAAACATCAGGATTTGGTTCAACTGGATGAGTCCACTTTTAAACAGCCCTGGGAAAACAGAGCTCTTTGAAACGAGGCACAGCAACCTAACACACTCTTTTGTCCCAGGGGGGAATGTGAGGGTGGCAGGCTGGGGGTTGGAAGGGGTGAGGGGGGGGCCAAACAGACCGTAGAGATCTCCCAATGACAAAGTCATTGTTCCGTGTGTTTTCCACACACCTTCGCTGACACCGCCACACAATTCGAGGTAGGGGTCAGTGGAAGGCAGAACAGTCCTGACGGCCCCACACTTGGGCTTCTAGAAAAGCCAGTGACCTCGCCTATTATCCCAAGTCTTAGGCTGGCTTTGTTCTCCGAGACCAGATTGGGCTTCTTTCCCTCCCCCCTCCCCACAGCCCCCTCCTAGGACCAAGTGACGGAGGGGCACCTCCTTTACATTTTCTTTGGCCCGGGTATTTTCACTTCATAAAGCAACAGTCAATGTGTTTTGTGTGTGGGGAGGACGGAATGACACGTTGGATGGTGGCCTCCACTCCTGTCTGCATTGGTGGCTCAAGTATCCTCGGGATTAGCCCTTTGTGTGCCTTGAAAGGATATGAAAAGTCAGTTATTTAAGCTCAGTCAAGCTGTTGATTTTTTTTTTCCTTTAGATGAGGGGTTGGGGGGGGAAGGGTTTTCTTGCAATTCATCTCTCCTAAATAAATGAGAGCACTTGTGAGTTCAGGGCAGCTGTGTGCAAGTGTCATATTCAGAGCAGCCTCAAATTTAAGAAAAAAAATTAAAATGCTAAATGGAACTCCTGCATTTCACGTCTTTTTTGATTTTTCTCTGGGTAGGAACTCCTCTAGGAAGCGATGATGTTAACTCTAGGAATTTCAGATAACTGAGTCTCTTTACTCAAGAATACTGGGAACCAGTGTAGAAATTACGTTAATATTAAGTATTTACTGCTCTATGGTCTTTTCCAAAGACAATTGATGCTGATAATGGGATTCTGAATGGAAAACATCCATTAAAACCTTCAGGAATAACAAACCCAATTGTCTGGGATGCAAGGTCAGATAGTGATAATTATGAGTCTAAAATCAATTTGACAATTACCTGAATGTAACATAAGATAATGACACTATCAGATCTTTTCACTTAAAAAATGATGTGATAGCTTTTTTAAAATATCCTTTATCCAGGATATTTTACATGCTTGGAAGAATGTTGTTAAAATGTTGCTAGGGGATGTGGGGGGTGAAGCTCTATGGTAGAGTTCTGGGTTTAATCCCCAGCACAGGGGCGGGGGGTCAGGCAGGGAGGGTGAAAGAATTTTGTTTCCCAGCCGGGCCTGCCGACACACTTATAATTCTAGCTATTTGAGAATCTGGGGGGCAAAGGATCACTGAGCCCAGGAGTTCAAGGCCAGAGACCCCCAACTCTGGAAGCGAAACCAAAGAAAACTAACAAGACAAATCAAACCAACAAATTGAAATGCTAGCAATCGTTATTGTTCTCTCGCCTCCCTTATTGACAAAGCGCATAGCTTTGTGAGGCCAGAGATAGTTCAGTGGTACAGCTTAGCTTCTGAGTTGGAAAGAGGGGTTTCCAGCCTCCCATCCCCCACACTACATGACACCAGCATCTATGTTGTAAGTACCACCTGTGGCCCACCACCCTACTCTTGGCATCGTCAACCCTCACACCATTCGAACCAGAACCACAGGCAGAAATGACTTTTCAAGTTCTTACATTCTCCGGTGGAAAGACACCGCGTTCGGTTTTTAAATGGCCTTCTAAGAGCAGCTCTCCTTGAGCCAGCGGCCACGACGCGACCAGAGCAGCACCATGACTTGGTAGCTGTGGGGGCCGACCTAGAGGCTGGGATGTAACTCAGGTGGCAGCGTCTGCTGAGCATGCTGGGATGCTGGAGCGCACCCGGAACCAGCACTGCAGAGGAGAACCTGAGGTTCATCCTCATTTACGTGGCAAGTCTGAGGCCAACATGGACCGGATGAGACCCTGACTCAAAAAAAAAAAAAAAAAAAAAAAAAGGTGGTATAGGAAAGACCTGCTAGCCCTACAGGTGTGCAGCTGGGAATTTTTTTTCACATGATTGATAGATAACCCGAAGGCACGAGCTATCTTGCAGTGTAGTCCCACTATTCAGAGTTGAGGGTTCATTTACTCACTGCATGCCACAGAGATGACCCACAGAGGCCAAGTCCACGTCAGTGAACCTTCCTGGTCTCTTTGTGCTGGTACATTCCATGTCATTGAAGGGTGTGAGGGCTGAGAGGGCCACAGGGTGGCCTCCTGCTCCTCTCCTGTAGCCTTTCAAAGTCAAGGTCGACACGAGTCTCTCTGAGATCCTGCGTCTCTGTGTCTTTACCTCAGACCTCCCACCCCCTGCGGCTTCTACATGGAAACACGGCGAATAGTCTACGCTCCGAGGCTCCCTGCCTCAGATGCCTTCTTCTCCCCTCCATGGGATTCAGAAATACCACAAAGCTTCCCCCACCTTCTCCATGTACATCACAGAAGCCCCCTTAGCAGCTATGACCAGAAATATACTAAGCCAACCAGAAATAATGACAAACACCACCTGAAAGATTTGCTTAGCTTAAAGCATCACGGGTCTAATAAAAAGGGAGTTTCTCACGGTCTCATGTAAATAACGAGTGGGTCTTCTACAACTTCCAAAACATCTCTATACAGGCTCCTCTGACAATCCAATACTCGCCCCAATTTACACCTAATATAAACTCACACTCAATATACCAGCCCAAAAGATTTTTTAATGGAGGTGAAGGGGTAGGAGCTGTGAAAGATTTCGGCCTTACATGCTGCCTTAAAAGCGCTTAGAGAAGAGCGGTTCCCTTCTACTCAGAAAATCAGGACAACCAAACAGAATTGAATCCAGGCAGCTTTGGGAAGAAACCTACATCGTCACCTTTTCCTTCTTCACCACTTCAGGTGGGTGTCACCTGGTACTGGGGGGCCACGATCCTAAGGGAAGGATGAAATACCACCTCAACGGGAAAGGTTGGGTGTCCCCCCCATTCAAATCACCCTGTCCGGCCTCCATGAGTGACAGAAGAACTATGCATGACTCGGTTCTTCAGCAATTTCACAAAAACACAACGCCAGAGCTTTGCCTTTAAGCATTCAGGAAATGTCCAAACTTTCCCCACTTTGTCACTACATTGTTATCACAACGCTCACCTGGAAGAACTACACCATACAGTGACAAAAACCAAACAAACGAAAAACCAGTCACGCACACAAAAGTATCTCACAATGTTTTAAGTTTTGGGTCTTGTGTTGGGCCACATGCATAGCTGTCCTAGACTGAATGCGGCCCCAGGGCTGAGGGCTGGACACATCTATCAGGGGACACAGCCACTTAGTGGTTTAAGATATATTGAAAACAAACAAACAAACAACTGGAAACTCACAACTGACACTTCTTACTCACCGAAGGACAACGTTGCTTTCAACTACAGTGTGAACATGATGCTCCTCTTTGTTCCAAGTGTCCCGGCAGTTTGACACGTATGCAGAAGAACCAAGGCTGTGCCTCTCTGTGTCTGGAGGTCTTGCTGGTGCAGCCTTGCCACCCCCCCCCTCCTCCCCTCCTGCCTGCTCCCAGGAGGCCATTCTGTTCCCGCCTGGAGCACAGCACAGCACCTGCTGCCCACCCAGCTCTGCATCTTCAGACCGCGTCGCCTCACACTCCCTCAACGTCACTCGCTCTGACCGCCCTGGTAAAAGCAGCGCCCGCAGTCATTCCTGGGCGCCCACCTCTCCCGATGGCAGCTCTGCTGATGGCCATCTCTCTGTCTCTGGGACCGAGACAGTTCTACTCTGCTCTGTGAGGCTAGGACGGTGTCTCGCACAGACACTCTACCAATTCTGACTCGCTGGCTTTGAATAAGTTTTAGATTACATTACATGCAAGACATGGAATGAGCTCAGTGCTTGGCCCAGCATGGCACAATCCCTCTTCTGAAGCAAGGCACAGAGTGGCGAGGAAATGGGGCAGCGTGATGGCTGACACTGGCTTTCAACTCAACATGTCTGTGACGCAGTTTCTACACTGGGCTTCTCTCCCCTCTCTCCCTCTCCCTCTTTCTCCCCCCCCCCTTCAGTGGAGGTAATGCGACCAAACATCTGGCTCATACTCCTGGTGCTTCTAGGTTGGACTGTAACTACTATAACTCCAAGCCAAAATAAACCCTTTTTAAAAGTTGCTTCTTGTCAGGTGTTTTGTGGCAGAAGGAGAGATTTTGGCTGGTCCTTAAAGGAGGCAGAGGCTATGTAGGAGTTATATAAACATAGCAGACGCACATACACACCCAGACTCATGCGCGCGCGCACACACACACACAGATACAGGGAAGACACACAAATGTGCATGCAATCTAATTAGCATGTCATTTCTAGGAAGTGAAAAGATGAGAATGAAAGGCTAGGTTAGCGCGAATGTTACTCTGCCCTTTGTAACATGAATCATGGGCAAGCAAAGCAAAACAAATCTGTTTGGATACAGATCCCGAGAACAGTGTGACCGTGAGAAAGGGTTCATTCAAGCCCCTGCTCTGGTGTGGGGTCCCCCGTTCCTCATGGGTCTCACAGAACGCTGTCATCTGATTATCCACAAAGCAGCCCCCCCCCTTCTGTGACATATGAAAGTCTCAGGTTTCAGAAGGAGGGGTTACTTAAGTGCTGAAATCAGCTGAGTTACTGACATGTCAAACAAAGATGCAAAGTGTCTGTTGCGTTCAGAGTGCCAGGCCTGGGCTGATCTCTGCACCCCAGGATTCCCACAGCGAAGCCAGAAGGAACAAGGAAGAAGCGACAGGCAGGTCGTCCTTGACATCACAGAACGGTAACCGAAACTGCTTGAGATTTCATAAGGGCACGAGAAGCGAGAAGATGAGAAAGGTTTACTGATTAAATTCCGTGGAAGCAACGAAAATTAAAATGATGGTTTGTCACATTTGTCAAAGATGATCAGAATAATTTCAAAAACAACAGCAACAACAACCAAAAGGTATCCTAACACACTTGGCACTCAGTAGATCCTTAAAAACTAGAAAGTGAGAGGCTAGGAAGAGAGCTCAGGGTCTAGCAAGCAAAAGGACCCAAGTTTGGATCGATCCATAGAAAAATGTCAGAAAGGAAACGGTGGTGGTCTCCATGTCCCTGGGAGGTGGATGCTGGGAAACCCCAAAGCAAAGCAAGAGGAGGCAGAGTAATCCAGGATGATTCCTGGAACCAACCACTCTTGGGCCCCCACAGACACACACACTAGAACATTCCCTCCAACGTCCCTCCAACGTCCGTCACCTGCCCGCTCTCGCTGGTGACAGAGGGCAGGGAGGTTACAAGTGGGGCTCAGAGTAATGGTTGGGCCCCAACACCCAAAGGATCCCCCCTTCTTCTCTCCTGTCATTAGTCCCTTCTCAGACCAGACAGGCCGCCACCAGCCAGAGTTTCTGTCCTCCTCCCTGAAGCTTCCAGGCCTTCGTGGGTGACACCCGGGTAAATCCTCAGACTTCTAAGAGGATGGCCCTTCTCTAGGTGCTCTGGCTCAGGGGGGGAAAGGCTCAAGGTGGACCCCACGCCTTCATCCAAATCTCCTGGGGAATGGAAAACTCATCCCTCTTCGAAGGCCGTGATTTTCATTCTGCATGCTCCTACGCTTTTGCTGCCAAGTCTGCACCGGGAGTCAGGCGAGGCACAGCTCCCTGTAGAACCAACTGTCCTGGAACATGCGGAGAGGTGCCGACGAGAACTTTCCCAGGCCTTTCTGAACTCAACAGCTTTACCCACACGGATTGTAGGAGACCCAAGCATCCAGCAAACCTCTTTGTGCAAAGAGAGAGTCAACCTGCAAGATCCAATGAGAAACAAACACCCAGGGCCCCAAAACCAGCGGCAAGTTTTGCTGAAGACGTTAAAAACACCGGCAGACAGGAATTTCTCTACCGTCTCAGTTCTGAAAGGAGTGAATGCGACCCAACACCAGAGGAAATCATGAGCCAGCAGGTGAGGCCTGCAAATCCATCTCCAACACCCGGTGCGAACAAGCGAGTGGAGGCGGCCACTGCTGATGCATCTTCTGATCCAAAAGGATGATCTCATAGCTAACTTTCTATTTTAATGTCACTATAAAGATTATTATTCTGGTTTTGTTTTGATGGTTATTGCGGTTACTCTTCCGTTGCTGTGAGTCATCCTCACACACAACTTAAGAGAGAAAGGGAGATTTCTTCGGCTTATAGTTCCAGAAAGGGGTACAGTCCACTATGGCAAGAAGGAGAGCAGAAGGGACGGCTTGGAGGCAGAAGCTGGAAGGCTGGCTCGGGTCATTGCCAAGTTATCACGGAGACAGAAAGAGCCAGAAGCCAGCTGGGGTTGGGTTAGCTCTATGACCTGCCCTCTTCCAACAAGACTCTACCTCTTAAAGGGGCCAAGACCCTCTCGGACATTAACACGAGCTAAGAATTCAAATGCATGAGTCGAGAGGAGTGGGGGAGCGAGGGGTAGGAAGCAACAACATTTGAACCACGATGGTAGTTGTGGAGCGAGAGGCTGGGGACGCATGCCTGCGGAGCAAACACTGCACCACTGATTTAGGAGAGCTGTTCCCAAGCATTAGCTATTCACTACAAGATTGAGTCAGGGATAGTAGAGATGGCTCAGAGTAAAAAAAAAAAAGCCTTTGCTGAACTTGAGTTTCGCTCTCCAGATGCCATGCAAAAATGCCAGGCGAACATGGTAATGGCCGAATTTCAGCCCTGGAAGGTTGAGCCTGGGAAGGCAGAGCAAAGCAATAAGGGAGCAGCGCGATCCAGGATGATTCCCAGTGCGTACACACGCAGAGCCCTTCTCACACACACACACACACACACACACACACACACGCACGCACCACACACACACACACGCACACACGCCACACCACACACGCCACACACACACACGCACACACGCACACGCACACACCCACACGCACACGCACCACGCACGCACGCACACGCACGCACGCACCGCACACACACCACACGCACACGACAAGACCACCGACTAAGCCCAGCCCCCAGGTGATCCTCTGACTGCATTTGACCTTGCTTCACTTCAGCTCGGGAGACTACTTAGAAATGTAAGGAACAACCTTTTTCACCGGCTCGCTAGCAGAGCTAATAGGCTTCTAATTAATTTCCAGAAGATGCTGTTATAACTAACAGGTTTTAAACATTTGTTGATTGGGGAAATGAATTGAATATAATGTATTTGATTTGGAAAATTAGTTTTCATTCATGTGCTTACCAAATAGTGTTTATTTTAAGTTTACATGATTCCATTAAAGAGTCCCAGAACACCACTGGTTGTTTTCATCTGACAGAGTCCTCGCCAACTTAAAAAAAAAATATTAATTTACATTTAGATTTTTGTTGGCCTTCTTTGAGGTCAGATTAAATTCATTTTTGTGGCTTTCATGGAAATCTTGGCTCGCTAATATAGCAACGAGCCCCAAATGCTTCGAGATGATCCCGGTGAGACTTGCTTGAAAAGTCCTGGCACCCAGCAAAAACCCAGGCAGAAGGCTGAGCACACACAGACCATGGAATGGCCCGGGAACTGTTCACTGAAGGTCACTTGATTCCTCCTGACAACATCTAAAAAGTGCAGTTGGGGAATGCCTCTCCAAGAATCAATGACAAGAGCGAGGATCACTGCTTTTATATTTAGCTAATACTGCTTTTAAAAGGAGAAAATATTTCTTCCTCAAGGGATTACAGGGAGCCTTTTTAAAGACACTGCAAACCAAACGGGAGGGGGGGGGGAGGGGCAGAGCGTTATCATAAAGATAGCCGAGTGATAATCCTTAACATAAAACTACTTCCAGGGAGAAAATAGCATCAGGATTCACCTGGATGGTAGATTCAAGAAAATGACTAATCACGCATCAAAACAAGGAGCAGCAACAAGGGTTCAAGTTACCATGATTCTGTGAGTGGGATAATAAAGAGCCTGGTCTATCTGGTTAAACTGAAGTACGAGACTAGAATTTTCTTTCTAGTGCTGCGAGAACGCTCACTATTAAAAGCAAGAAGCATCCGTTCTCTCCCTCATGTGATACCGAACACATGAGGGAATCTAATTAGCAGCGCTCACTCAGCTAAGCGCACAGTGGGCCGGCCAGTTCTGGAAACCCAACCTTGGCCAGCCCACGGTAGTGCAGACAGTGAACTTTTGCAAATTGGTCTTGAAGTTAATTAATGATCATGGGCCGAAACAGGTACTAAAGTTATCTGTATTCTATCTATGGAAAACAACAAAACAAACAAACAAAGTGAAGGCTGTTCCCATGGGTGAGTATCACACCTACACCCAGCAAGACACCCTTCAAAGTCAGTTTGCAAGGACTTCACCTATGAGCTAGTCTAGAGACTCTTCACAGAAGGCTGGGGCAGTGGCTCTGCGTTGAAATTTGCTTCAAAAACAAGAGGACCTGAGTTTGAATCCCCAGATCCCAAGTAAAAATGCCAGAGAAATGGCAGCAGCCTATAATTCTGGCTCTGGATGGCTGGGCCTGGGAAATCCGAGCAAAGCAAGAAGGAGGTAGAGCAATCCAGGGTGATTCCAGTGTCACCCTTGGGTCTCCAAAGGCACACAGTCAAGTGCCTTCTTAAACACATGCTTGCATACACGATATGCACAACAAACAAACAACACATTCGCACATGCCTGTCCACAGAAATAAAAGAGAGAGACTTGGGCTATAGACGACGCTTTTGCAGAAGATGTTCATAACTGCCTTATCTGTGACCAACAGAATTCTGGTAACCACTGGAGACTGCCGTGAGTTTCAGACACGCTCATTTTTCAAATAAGTGAGTTTTCGCTCTTTTTTTTTTTTCTACCAGTAACTCCAGAGGAGCAGCAAAGCTTGGGTCCTGAAGCAATGCTGATAGAGACCCGACTGAAGCACCCCAACTCCTTGCCTTCGACTTGTTGGCACCAGCGAAAGTGGACTCACAGCAGCTGCATTTGAGAATGGAACCGCTTTTGATAGCTGTCTTGTCCAAAATAAACAGGGAGGGGGGGAAATTTCCCCAGCCCTGACACTGAAAAGTAGACAGAATTAAACAACAGAAGAAAAAAAAACAAATCAAACCCCAAAAGCAACAAAGCTAAAGAGGCGATGACAGAAGACATGACCCAACATTGTGCTTTCGAACCTCCGTTCACAGCAGAACAAATGCTGGAGAGAAGGCATTTCTGTGGTATATATTTTTAAAGACACTTTAAGACAGAGCAATCAATGTGTGAAAAGAAAAGCTGTCTAGAAAAAAAAAAGAGAGAGAGAGAAACATTTTCTGAGAAGACTTTGATCCTGTGCTCCCATTACTGCTTAAACACGCCAGTCTTTAAAGCTTGTATTTGCAATAACCCGCTCTCTATTGTTCTTGTGAGCAAAGTATTTATTTCACCTTATTATACTAATCTTTTCTTTGTAAGAGCCACACCTGGGTTTATCCCACTCCCTCCAAAAGGGGAAGAAAAAAAATCGGCACACAGTAAATATTTGCCCTTTGTGGCAAACAATGCATAATTTAGTTAATCTGGGCTATCTTT